>OU015465.1:29437035-29458110 GCA_907164805.1 Brachyptera putata
ACAATGGTAAATTGACCATGAAAATAACCAGCCCTCTCTACAAAAACCATGGTAAATTGACCAAGGAAATTACCATCCCCACTTTGAAAAAACCATGGTATATTAAACATGGAGATCTATACATTAACAAAAAAACATGGTTAATGGACTATGAATCACCATTTTGCAATAAAAAAAATATATATATATATATATATATATATATATATATATATATATATATATATATATATACAAATGAATAATATGTCATGTGATATGCAGTACCCCAAAATTAAAATGGACAATTCAAAACACAGAAGAAAGTGAACAATAGTTATTTCTTATATTGTACATGTACAATATAAGAAATAACTATTGTTCAACTAGTTGGTTGGTGTGCAACTAGTGTCAACCCAGCATTAGAACAGTGTTAATATAACGTCGGAAAAGTGTCGATATGGTGTGCAACTAGTGTCAACCCAGCATTAGAACAGTGTTAATATAACGTCGGAAAAGTGTCGATATGGTGTGCAACTAGTGTCAATCCAGCATTTGAACAGTGTTAATATAACGTCGGAAAAGTGTCGGTATGGTATACACCTAGTGTCAATCCAGCATTTAAACAGTGTTAATATAACGTCGGAAAAGTGTCGATATGGTATGCAACTAGTGTCAATCCAGCATTTAAACAGTGTTAATATAACGTCGGAAAAGTGTCGATATGGTGTGCAACTAGTGTCAACCCAGCATTAGAACAGTGTTAATATGACGTCGGAAAAGTGTCGATATGGTGTGCAACCAGTGTCAATCCGGCTTTAAAACAGTGTTGATATAACGTCGGAAAAGTGTCGATATGGTATTAAACCAGTCTCGATTTGGCGTCAAACAACTCTCTACAACATGTCATGATGGAGCCAATACATATCGAAATATATATTATCCGATATGAAAAAAGTGTCAAAAACATATTCATACAGCATCAAAATGTGTTCTTCAATAAGCGATAGGTGTCGAGCATATTTTTTTCGTACTTTTTCCGGTGCTCAAACAGTATTCATCCAATGCATCCAAACACACTTGAATAGCGTACAATGACATCATTTCAACACCATTCACCATGTTAAAATGACATGCTTTCACTGTCAATCCGTTGTCAAAATGATGTTCAATTGTCAATATTTTGGTTCTATTCAGTGTCCTGACGTTCCCCGAATCGAACCAGTGTCAATACAGCATCAATCCCATGTCGATCCAGCATACATACAGTGTTGGTAGTATGTGACAAAAGGGTCAATAAGATCTACAACCAGCAACAATTTAGCGTCAATCCACTGTCTAGGACACGCCATGACAGTGCCGAATACACGTCAAATTATATGTTTATATCCGAATAGTGTCTAAAAGTCTGCCATTTATATCTTTTTCTGGTGCGATACAGCGTCATCCCAGTGTGATTACAGTAACAAATCAGACAATCTTTTCAGAGTCTGTGCGGTAACAAACTGGAGTGAATGGAGGCAATATAGTGTCAAGGAAGTAGCCCACAAGTCCAACACATGGTTATTTCAGTATCTCTGCAGTAACAAAATATAGTCAAAATAGCGTCAGACTTCAGTTCAAACGGCATCATTCTAGTGTCAATGCAGTATCAGAGGTAGGCCTACGTTCATCCTGTATTAAATATATTTCATCACTCTTCGTAATATGTGATGTCAGTGAAACACATTGTATTATTCAAATACCAGATAACTAATGTATCAGCACCATGAGAAACTACGTTTCTACATGATATAAGTAAGGTGGGTCCATAATAATACTTGAAAAAAGGAATCAATTAATTTTTATATCAAATGTGTTTTTAATCAATATTTGGCCTTAAATTGAAAAACAACAAACAATAGTTACATTCTATGGCATATGAAAACATATAATATTAATAATTACAGATAAACATTTCAAGCAATGCATTTCCATGAATTGACACATCATAATACTAGCAACACTGATGAAACACATTGCAATAACAAAACTAATTATATTAAATATATTCTGAGGTGCATAAAAAACGAAAATCACCACCATCAGTGGTGTTAAAAATCGGCCGATGGTGATCAAATGTGGGGATTGCAGAGAATTGGGTGTCTCATGAATCTATACAAATATTGCCACATACAACAAAACAAAGATATGTAAGCATTCTATGACATACAATATGGAAGTTACGGTATTTCATAGTGAAACCAATTAAAGGAGCAGTAAGGTGCAAATCTCAATTATGTCCATCGGTCCATCTCATTATGTTATGACAGAAAACGCCCTTTACAAATAACAATCATCCTTGTACCAGATTGTGTCAGAACGACCAATATTTGCCGAATATGATTTTATTACGTTCAGAGTTGTACAAGCATCTGTTATTCCGAAATAGGCGGTCGGCACATCTCAAAGAAATAGAAATATGCAAGGTTGGCAGGTGACAACGATAGGTTAATTGTACAATCAAAACTGCAACAATGCGATGACGTCTTATGCGGATTAATCAATTGAAATTATATAGCGGAAATAAGTAGCTATGTAAGCGCAAACGAAAGCGCAGATATTTTGTAGGAACACTTTTTCTATACCTACCTTAGTTATTCTACGTTCCCAGCTCAAAAAAGCGTTACATGTTATTCTTCATGCGAGTGATTTTTTTTAGGCCCGGTAGAAAATTATCAACTTTTCACGTTTTTTTTTTCTCCCACGTCAAATGGGGTAAGAATTTCTGCAAGGGAGTTTTCTAACATAACGAGACCGGCCAATGGTAAAAACTGAAATTTGCACCTCACTGCCTCTTTAATATCAACATACCCGAATAGTATTCCCTCCAACAACTCGTGCTGGTTATATTATTGAAAACAGATATAGAATAGAATATGAAATTAAAATAAATATATCAGAATAGGATAGAATACTGAATGGCTCATTAGGTTTGTAGCGCATACAATTATTCAGTAGCCTCTCGAGTTACCATCATGCTCAAAACAATCAAATAGAATACATAGATAATATCGAACAAAAATATCAAACAAAATATGATGTGCACCTCATGATGCATATCTATTATCTAGTAGGCCTAAGTAAAGTATATTCATTAGAAATAGATGGCAAGAATACCAAGTCTTATGGGATCTTTAAATTAAACTGAATGACTTAATAACATAATTAAAATAGTTGACATAAGTGCCAACTTGAACAATGCTATATTAGAAATATTGAGAAAATGTTCGATATTGAAAAATGTTAAAAACAAACAGTTGTCATAAATCAGTACCTGAGTTATACATGGCATCAGAAGCATCCAACAACCCCCTCACTAGGCCCAAGGAATTTAATGAAAACTATTGAGTCTGAATCACAGTGAAGGGACGTGGTGAGAAGCTCTCAGTGCACTTCAGTCTACATCTGAAACAAATAGAAATAGCATATTACTGGTATATAAAATTTAAAGTGATCACACAGAGTTTTTATGACTTTGAGAAGTGGTTTCGATATCAACGTTTCAATATATTGTATTTTAGAATAGATTTATGTAAGCACATTCATTATTTCTAGGATTTTCAAGATATTTGGGTCCCAAAAGTTTGAGAATCACTCAAATGAATACAGGAACCTTGGCAGATTGTTTTTGTGCACGGCCATCAGGATATCATCAATGTCGAGAGGCTATGGGGTATCGAGACTTTCCACTGCCACTTGGTTTTCCTTGCATCCATGTCATCACAACTATCAATGTCTCAAGAAACGAAGAAAACAAGAACAGACGAGAAGAATATAAGTTGGAAGAAAAATGTATTTTCAAGACCAACATAACACTTGATCCGTCCTGACGTGGTTTTTCGTGGTTTCCCACAGTCCTCGAAGTGAATGCTTGGATGAAGTACTAATTGGCCACGACCTTTAATTAGTAGAGTGATAGGCCCAGTTATATCGAGGGCTGTCACTCCTTTTTGTATCCTTTGTATAATGATGAACTTTGCACCTGCTGTCATTGGAAAAAGTGAACATTGCCTAAGAGACTTAGTTCAAAGTGAAAGATATCAACATTCGTGTGGTTGGATTATTCCTAATATCAATGTTGGTAGTGTCCGGATATATCGCAAAAACACTTTATATTGTGTTCCGGACTTTCGACAACTGAAGACTTTTATCTGCGGCGAAGATGTGTGGTCACAGACAGCGTAGACCTGGTGTCAAAGTTCATTGCTTTAATTTAAATAATAATAAAATGGGGTGGTAAGATCGCCCTTGTAGTGCCCGTCCAAACGATCCTACTCCTCATCCTCATCCCAATGATTTTGTATCAAGTTTCGATGTTATTAAAAAAATATATATATAAAACCTGCTGCAGTTTTAAATATTCCTTCATACTTGTCATTCTAGGGTGGATCAAAACTGAAAAGGTTCTATCAAAATTGATCAAAAACTAAATTCCCAGTTTGGTTAGAGCTATTGAGAACAACGTCAATTACAAGTAGATCAAGTACAGTAGATTGTAACATGTACAGTTTCCTTACCAATTTAAAGCGAAAAATGATCTAGGGCAAGTTCTACCATGAATATTAAAGTGGCAAGATGTATTATTAGAAATCACACCCAGTTTTTGCAAGCAAATATGAAATGACTTTTAAAGGCTGATTGAAATAAACGGTAGGCCTACTAGTGCAAATCTAGTTCTACATTCTAGTATTCAGACACATTTAGAGATTGATCAATTTTCCAAATGAGGTTGCATTAGTGAGGAAAATTTTACTCAAGTCTAATTATTAATTGAGAATACGTACCATTGAAATTTTCTTCCTCCACAATGAAATTTTCTTCCTCCACAATATTCATCTGATCCGCATCCGCATCCTCATCGTCGGTTTTGTTCTTTTGTTCTTCTTCGTCGTTGGTTCCGTCATCATGTCCCCCTCAAAGGATCCGGACACCTTGACGTGGTGTGGGGGCTTGCGTGACCCCGTGATCTCCAGAGCTGTCGTCGGGAGCAATTCATTTGCTCCCAGCAGGGTCACCCATGGCGATAAGGTCTGGGGTGAGGGTCCAGACCAAGTTCGGACCGTCGGTCGAGTGGGTGCCATTTGGTGACCGAAGTATGTGGAGGGAGTACTGCGCATTGTGTTTTCTTCTCACTTCTTTCCTTCTCTTTCTCCTTCTTTTTTCTCTTCTTACCTTAGCTTCTTTTTTCTTGCCGGCTCCCTCCATGCTTGAATTGCCCACATCTGTTGACAACAAAAGCAAAGTAAAAGGACCTGAACCCAAGCCCAAGGTGTAATCAATCGTGCCGAGGAGCTGAATGGCTGCGGGATATAGTAGTCTCGAACGATGAACTCTGAACACTTGGCGACCTTCAGTTTTATCATAGCCTTACTCCCACAAGCGGGGCTCTGTGGGAGGTGACCTTTATATCCCTAGCTACTCGTGGGACCAACATGAATCAAACCTCAAACCAAAACCCCTCTCCCCCAAACTCTAATTTCCCCCCTTAATCAACGAAACAAATAAAAAAGACCTCGCTTAATGGATGACCCCATTTCAATCACAGACTTAGCTGTCAAGACACCGGAACCACGTTTCCTGGTTGTTACAGTTAAGGCAGAGAATAAGACTTTTCTGGATGTATCACCTTTTTCTTATTGTCGAGGTATTGAAGTTCTCTTAGGAAGAGTTAGAAACTGTAAACGCTTACGAAACGGAACACTCCTTGTAGAGACAGCCAACCCCGATCAGTCCAAAACTCTCCTTCAATGTCAGAAACTGTGTTCTCTTCCTGTCGAAGTACTTCCCCACAAAATACTAAATACGTCTAAGGGTGTCGTGTTTTCACACGACCTCCTAAATGTTGAGATCGATGAGATCAAGAGAGAATTGGCGTCGCAGAATGTGGTAGATGTTTACCGCATGCTTAACCGCCGCAATGGGACCACCCAACCTACGCCATTACTCGTACTAACTTTTTCAACTCCAACTGTACCGGAGAACATATACGCAGGTTACATCTGTTTGAACGTTAGGAAGCATGTCCCGAACCCATTAAGATGTTTCAAATGTCAGAGGTTCGGCCATCCCAGCTCTGGATGTAAAGGAGTTGGAATATGTGGAATTTGCTCTGATGTCTCTCATGCTCCAGCCGCTTGCACTTCGAAAGTTTGTTGCACCAACTGTGACGGCGACCACTCGGCCTGGTCAAAGAGTTGTCCTCAATGGATCAAGGAAAAGAAAATAATGGAAATAAAAACTCTGAATAATCTATCTGTGTACGATGCTAAGAAGCGATACGAAGAATTGTACTCTCATTCCACCTCAACAAAGTCATTCTCCGAAGCCCTGAACGAAAAAACCAACTGCTACGTCTGTAACGGATATGAGTAAACTTCAAGCTATGGTAGAGAAACTCGTGAAGCAAGTGGAAACTCAGAAGCAAATCCACGACGAAGATAAAGCACGTTATGAAGCAGAGAGAAAACGTTACGAAGAAGAGAAAATGGAAAACGCTTTCAAGCTCGAAGCGAAAGATATGGAAATATTTCAGCTGAAACAGCAAGTGAAATTGCTTCTGGAGTCGAATGCATCAAGTGTACAAACTCCAGAAATAGTAATAACACCTAAACCTTCTCTTACTCAGACACCTACAAACACCACTAAGAAAACCACTCTGTTTCGTCATCCCCAATCCAAGGAATCCCCTGCCACATCTTCCGCATCACTTGGGTCACAAGTGGAAGAAAATATGGAAGTAGACTTGTCAGATAAAGTTGCTGATGCAAGTCGAAAGATACCACCGACTGGTAAAAAGGATAAAGTGAGAGTTACGTATAACTCGTAGCCTTGATAAACTTAATTGACTTTTAATAAATATGGCGCTGTGTATTCAGTGGAACGTACGAGGATACGCAGTCCGAAGAGAGGAGATCAGACAGCTTGTGTCTGATCAGAAACCTGTCGTATTATGCCTTCAGGAGACACATTTCAAACAAGCGGACAGCCCCAGTTTAAGAAACTATGATTTTTTCCGTTTCGATTATATCTTTGGAGACCGAGCGCAAGGGGGCGTGGCAACTGCAGTACATAATAGCTATCATTCTGAATACTTCACTCTTACCACAACTCTACAGGCAGTCGCCTGTAAAGTTTTTCTTCCACATGCAATAACCTTCTGTAATATATATCTCCCACCAGGTGAGAATATATCCGATCAAAGTCTTCTACAGCTCATTGCACAACTTCCGCAACCTTTCTTCCTTCTCGGCGACTGTAATGCCCATAACACCATGTGGGGAAGTCGCTCGAGTGACCGCCGAGGAAAACTCATAGAAACCATAATTACCAACAATAACCTATCCATTCTCAATAATGGCCATAGTACACACTTCACCTCGCACACCGGATCTTTCTCTTGTATTGACCTCACTATTTGTACTCCAGCTCTGTCAGTTGCCTCGGAATGGAACGTTCATAATGATCTTTGCGGGAGCGACCATTTCCCTGTACTCGTTTCACTCCTTGACGCTCAGAGTGTACCGCCACGAAAACCGAAGTGGATATTGAAACGCGCAAACTGGACTAAATTTAGAGAAGAGCTCAGGTTTGATCTTGATCGAGACTTTGACGATGTAAACTCTCTTGTTAATCATGTGACCGAGACTATCATTAACGCCGCTGAGAAGTCCATACCTCAATCTTCCGCTCGACCTTACCGACTACCTGTACCTTGGTTCACACATGAATGTAAAGTTGCCATCAGAAGACGTAAAAAAGCCCTCGCTACTTTCGTGCGTTCCTCCACTCAGCTCAACCTCGAGCAATTCCGGAAAGTAAGGTCACAAGCTCGTCGAATTATAAAAGAATCTAAACGGTTGTCGTGGAGCCGTTACATTTCCTCAATCAATATCAGAACACCATCCTCGCAGGTGTGGGATAAGATTAGGAAGTTTTGTGGCAAAACCTCATATAAACCCATTTCAGCACTCACGAGCAATGGCCAACTTCATACTTCTCTTCCGCAGATAGCAGATGTCCTCGCCGAACAATTCTCGAAGGTGTCTAGCTCGAGTAATTATTCAGATAGCTTCCTTCGGATAAAACTAGTCGAAGAAAGGAAATACCTTGACTTTTCATCGAATAATAAGGAAACATTCAACTTACCTTTTACTATCTGGGAATTTGAGTCGGCCCTCCGAGAATCCAAAGACACGTCACCTGGTATTGACAATATCCATTATCAGATGTTGAAGAATCTCACCCGTGATGCACGTTCGTACGTCCTGTCCATGTTCAATCATATCTGGACCAATGATGATTTCCCTACATCTTGGCGGGAGTCGATAATCATCCCCATCCTCAAGCCTGGAAAAGATAAGACCGAAGCATCCAGCTATAGACCCATAGCCCTTACCAGTTGCCTCTGTAAAATTCAAGAGAGGATGATAAACAGGAGACTGATGTGGTGTCTGGAAACACACGGCATCTTATGTCCGGAGCAATCAGGTTTCCGCCGTAATCGTTCAGTGATCGATAATCTCATTCGGCTAGAAGGTATAATACAAGACAGCTTTTTAAAACGGGAGCACATGATAGCTGTTTTCTTCGACCTCCAGAAAGCATACGACACTACTTGGAGGCATGGAATCTTACGTTCTCTCCATCACTGGGGTTTTCGTGGACACATGCCCAATTTTATCTTGAATTTTATGTCTCATCGAACTTTCCGCGTACGAATAGAGAATATTTTATCAACCTCTTTTAATCAGGAAAAAGGAGTGCCACAAGGCTCTGTTTTAAGCGTTACACTATTTGCCATAGCCATTAACTCAATAACCACATGTGTGCGTGCACCTGTTTGTGCCTCTTTATATGTCGACGATTTGGCCATCTTTTATAAATCTGCGAACCTTGCCTCAGCTGAACGACAACTCCAGCTAACAATCAATCGCTTGGAGAGCTGGACTGACATGAACGGTTTCACATTTTCACCTGCCAAAACGTCGTGCATGCATTTTAGTCGTCACCGCACATTCCACCCACATCCTTCATTGTTTTTAGCAAATAACGTTTTACCTTTTACAGAGACTGTCCGTTTTCTGGGAATGACCCTTGACGAAAAACTAAATTGGATCCCTCACTTGAAACTTTTGAAAGCCAAGTGCTTGAAAACCATGAATATTCTCAAGGTGATAAGCGGCAAGTCCTGGGGTGCAGACCGTACATCTATGCTTCGACTATATCGATCCCTCATCCGCTCCAAGCTTGACTTTGGGTGTGTAGTATACAACTCAGCCAGAAGATCGTATATTGAAATGCTTGACCCGGTCCATAATGCAGCACTCAGGTTATGTACTGGAGCTTTTCGCACGAGCCCTATACCTAGCTTATTGTGTGATGCTGGAGAGCCACCACTAACTTACCGAAGAGATTATCTATTGCTCAGTTTAGTAGCCAAGATGAAAGGTTTGCCAAATCACCCAACCAGCCACATCATCCTCAACCTTCAGCCATCGTATTCACTTCAGTATTCCTCGCGTCCTTCCACAACCCGTCCAACTGCAATCAGAGTCTCTGAACTCCTTGCTCGCCTGGACTACAGTCTTCCAGACGTAGTGGCAGTGAGGAGCAGTGCTGTGGCACCTTGGACGGTCCATCGACCTGTTATCATCACCTCGTTGGCGGAGAACGCGAAAGCCACGACAGCTCCACAAGTATATCAACAACACTTTAATGAACTGATTTTTAAATATGCTGGTTTCAAATTTTTATATACTGATGGATCTAAACTAAACGGTGCAGTAGGATGTGCCTTCGTTGTGGGGAATCATCATGTCAATTTTAAACTCGAACCGACTTGCAGTGTCTATACAGCGGAATTATATGCAATTGTTCGAGCTCTTACTTTCATTCTTAATGATACAGATTCCAATTACATGATTTGCAGCGACTCTCTGAGTGCTCTCCAATCAATGATTGAGTGTTATCCTACTCACCCCATGATCCAAGATGCACAAATATTAATTACCAGGATTCACAAGCAGGGAAGGAAGGTACTGCTTTGTTGGATCCCTGGCCATGCTGATATCCATGGTAATGAGAGAGCAGACTTCTTTGCCAAACAAGCGACCTCTCGAACCGATGTCGACTCACGTCTAGTACCACACAACGACCTGAAAGCATCAATGAGAGAAATTATTCAGAAACAATGGCAAACCGCATGGACTTCTACGACCAATAATAAACTAAGGAAAATAAAGAACAATGTGACAGCATGGAAGTCTTCTATCCGGCAGTCGCGTCGTGAGGAAGTCGTTATTTCACGCCTCCGTATTGGACATTGTCGGCTCACCCACAGTTTCCTTCTGTGTGGCGAAGAACCTCCAGAGTGTGATGACTGCGACACACAGCTCACTATAAAACATATATTAACTACATGTGATAAATACTGTGATATGAGACTAAGACTAAACATGAGCGACGACATCAAGACTCTTTTAGCTGACGACTCCAATGAGATAGATAAGATTTTAGACTTTTTAGTTCGAACAGAACTTTTATCTTCTATTTAGAATTTTACTTGATACATCATGGGTGTTTTAATCATTATTATAAATCCTCCTAGATATAGCAGTTAGTTCTTAGACATTCAATATTGTAGTTGTAGTTCACCGATCATGGCCCTTTACACCGTGATCGGTCTCTTTTGATCTCGATTATGATAAGATTAGTATTATTACAATCAGTATTATCAGGATTAGTATCAGTATTATTAAAATTAGTGACATTATTTTGAGGATTAGTAGTAGTAGTTTAGTATTAGATTGTGTATAAACTGTATCCGGCCTTTTACACCGGAACATGATTTTCTAGATTAACTACCATCATTTCACATGATCAGCAAGGTTCATTTCATCGTATAGGCGCAAAATGACCTCGGTGTCGACGCGCCTCTAAACCCAACATTCATTCATTCATTCATTCCGTCATCATTTACCTCCTCCAACACCTCCTCTTCATTGTCCGTATCCTTCCCCACATCTGAGACGGCCAAGTTGGTGGTAGGTTGACATCCGGGACCAACCTTTTTTTTTTTTGAAGCCGGTTTCTGGTAAAACCCGGATTTTCTTTTTACGGATTTCTTGACTAACTGGCATTTCCTGTTTATTATCTCGTTGAAACGCGTATGCGTCAACTGCCTGGTGCATTTTTTTGACACGTACACTGCAAAAATGGTGTCATTGTTATTCATACTACTCTGATGTTCAATTCAACGAAACATTGTAATTAAATAACTGTAAAATTTGGTTTCGGATTACAATGAGCCATACTCGGCAACTATTTACCAATATTCTACATATGAAAATTAGCATCATCAGAATATAATGTACACGATATTTGAATAACAATGGATTCATCAAGTAGTATTGGCGAAATTATAAATGGGGATGAGTCACTGTCCTATAACTCCACTCTCCTGGAATCGACAAACTGAATACACCTGCTAAACGTGTATTCCATGAAAGCGGTATTTTGCTTAGCGAATTCGCTAAGAAGAACGAGGTAGTTTCTCTTTACAAACAATTTATGAAAAAATAATTTTTGAAAGAAAGTGAATGAAAAAGTCTCAACATTTCATATTTGTTGACAACTTTTCATACAGTTCGAGTTGTGATGGTATCGAGATTTGAAGGAGGATTTGAGATTTGATTTATGAAGTTACTTTTGTCTGGGGTTGCCGTTCGATCAAAAAATTGTGATCGAAATCAAAGTGTACAATATCGAAAATCGATCGAATCGAAATTTATTGGATTTTCATCTTTCATTTCATCTCTCATAATGAATATTTTCAAAAAGCAATAATACACACTAAAACTTCGTGAGTCGATCACTTCACACTTGTCAAAAGTAAATACGACAGGTCACAATCGTGATGCCTCCCCCTACTCTTGTACTGTTTTACGCGTTCAATCTTCGATTCGAATTCGATTTCCGAAAACTTATCGATATCGATCGAATCGATAAGTACATATTGAAATCGTATCGAAAACCTATAATCGAAAATTGATTGAAATCGAACGGCATCCCTACTTTTCTCTATAAATTATCACACTGCCATATTAGTACATGAAACGATAGCAAAATACAGAGAAATTCCAGAGAAGTATGGGAAAAACCATACAAATCACTTTGACTAAATTTGCATTATAATATTACCCACGGGAATTGCATTGAGAGAAACTTCTATCATTCGCAAATTCCTTGTTTTGCTATTCACTTTGGAAGTAAATAATACCAAGTAAAAAATGGTAAATTTCCTTCACATTGATTGCAAAAATGTATTGTTCATTAAAATTACTCCTACACAGCTTTTCCAATTGCTCGATTGATAAAATAAATGAGTCATGATATTGAATTGAAATGCTATGCATCAGTTATAATTTTCATGAATTGGCACCTAATTTTGAAGCATGATCCTTAAAAGATTGATTATTATTGTTTGCTCAACGACCCCACCAACAGCTAGGTTATACGGGGGTTCGGATGAGCGGGTGATTATGAAACTATCAAGTGGTGAGAAGTAAGAGGACGTTTAAAAAAACCATGCCTTATGCGGGATTCGAACCCACGCCCATCTGTGACTTCGGTTTCTGAAGCGGCGTGCCTCAGCTGACCGAGCCACCGAGGGCGGCTCCTTAGAAAGACTTGGTCTACATCTGTATTGCTTCAATGATTTCTAGCATACCTGTATTTTTCAAGGGGGTTCTTTCTTAATTTATAGGCCTGGTTTCAATTCAATTTCCACTGTATTGAAAATTTGAAAACCTGGTAACATCAAAGTTGATGTGGAAAATTGTACTTAAATGAAGGACTTTTCATCTCTAAATTGAACTGAACCATAATTTGACGACAGGATTTTCACACTACAAAAAGCTGAAATGAGTTAATTACCTTCAATGGCATCCCGAATGTCTGGTGGGACACCACGACCGTTTTGACCAGTCCCCTTGCAGGACATGGTCTCCAAATCCTTGGCTGGGACCAATACAGTCAACAAATTCCTCACCAACTTTGATGGACTGTTATTTGATTTTATGAGTACAGCATTTTTCTCATTGGGCCGGATCATCACCCCAGTTCCAACGAGTAACTCGACCTTGAGAGAATACAATAAATCGATTACGGGTTCAATGACACGAAATAGTTGAATGACAACCAGTTTGAGAGACGTTGGAATAAGATGGTGGAATAATGTGAGGGAGCCGTAGGGAGACTAGCATTGGTCTAGCCTCAAATCAACTAAAAGTTGGGGTTAGGAAGCCTATGATTTTTACCCGTCGTATTTTCATAGATGAATTTGAAATTTCCTATAATCTGATGATAACAAAAGCACTCAATTCGATACATTTGAATGGATTCAAGTTCATACATTACACTCAATTTGTGAAGAATGTGGAGTAGGCCCAGTGTTGGGGAAGTCCACTTATAAAAGGATTTTTTACAAAGTTCAGTTCATGTCAAATAAATCAATCTTTTAGAAAGTTCAAAGTTCGTTTTCGTGGCTTTGCTTTAAATGTTAAAGTTCAAATTTATAAAACATAAGTTCGTTTAAAAATTCATTATCAAAGTTACTTTTTTTTGATCCAGAAGAAAAAAAACTACTATTAATTTGACCAGGGAAGAAGATTTTCATTACTAATTAAACTGAAGGTAACTCCTGGAACGGGATCAGGCTCAACAACAATTGGATCATCCACGTTGTTTTGTGCTTCATCTTCCTCGGTGGTTAGACTACTACCAACAGCGTCATCCATCTATATTACGATTCATTCAAAACTATCAGAGTGACCTATTCACCATTGTAATTTATAAACACTTTAAATGCGCGTCACTTCCAAAATCCGGACGCTAACACGTCAACCTTGAACATAAGTGGCTGCCGGCTAGCCTGATGACAAGTGATCACATGATGAAATCCCGAACAGGGACTATTATACATTCGGGATGGACCGTGAAATAGTCAATCTCATTCGGTATTTGGAAGGGAAAGTACGGATAGTGCGATCGTGTCAAATAGGATTATGAGTGATCTAGAATTATGAACTTAGAAGTAGATACTTCTAATGTTGCTTCGAATTCTCATTTTAAACAAAAACAAATCGTTCCTAGTTAGTATACACGTAATAGGCCTAATCCTTCAGGCTCCTGATCGTCATTTCGGTGGTAAAACGTGTTGTTACCGACTTATCAACCCGTCAATCGAAAGAAGAGGTGCCCCTGAAAAGAGGCCATCATTGTGATTTGGAAGCAAGCCGCTGTTGTCAATAGCGGCCACTGCGTCTCAAATGATTATAGCAAAAAGATACAAATTAGACAAATATAGAACAAATACAATTTGCTTCAATTGTTGCATTCAATCAGTATAATTTACACGTTTATATTTTATACAATAAAATTCACAAATATGTATTCTTTTCTTACAATCACATCTTCTTCTTTGTCACTACTCTGGGTCTGCTTTTCGTTACAGATTTCATTCGTTTAGTTATTTCATTCGATATGGAATCTGGTTCACGAACGTCCATTCCTCGAGGTGTTCTGCCATCTACAATTTCTGGCAAAATACACTCGAGATAAACTGACACAACTTTGGTAGCATGTGGTCTTCCCAGAGTTTTATATCTCGTTGAATCCTTATCACCTACAAAATATTGAAGGAAAACATTAATAGAGATAAAATAAAAAAATGAAATCGCTTCACCAATTTTAGTGATGGAAAAAAATGTTACCAAAAATGCTAACTCATTGCTTGCTATTTAGAAGCCAAGAATCATATTTCACTTCACTGTAAGCTACTAACTAATCCCCACTTCCCAAGTCACAGTATTGACGATCAGCAATACTGAGCTGGCCTTGAATTTGAAAGTGGTAATTGTGTTTCAACTTGAGACGCAGATCATCCCCCACCATGTGTACACATAGACTATTACCCTTATCAGGCGTGAGGACGGCGTCGCGAGGGCTCTGGTCGCCGATGGAATAAAGGCACTTGACCTCAATTAGGCCGTCGGTGCCAATAAGACCATCAGGACTCGCGCCGAGATAAGGGTACTCGCGGCATACAAATATGCCGCAATCCTCAACCGTCACGTTTCGCATTTCTGTGTACTTTGCAATGGCGACCGATTCGTTATCAATGCCATATTGTATTGCCCTAGAGTGTATGGGCTTACCATATAGCATTTCCTTTATCTAGAAACGAACACCATAAGAACAATGTAAACGTAATGCATGTATTTCATTCATAGGAGCATAATGAAGCCTATATACTATTCTCAGGCTATATTATACAATAACAAATTGAAAAAGTATAGAATCATATATCAGGGGAGGGGGGGGAGAAGGTCGTACAAAATAGGCATACCTGGTTATGGCACGGAGTGTAGGGGCGTCGGTTGATGACTTTTGCCATCTCCAGTTCTGCCATTCTCTCCAACGTCGCGACGCTGCTCTCCAGGCGATCGAGAAGTTCGCCCTGGCGTCTCTGCAGCTCTGCAATTGCCATATCAATAGCTGCAGCTTGGGGGCCTTGCTTCGGTCCCCTCTTCGTCGTGGATGACCCTCTTGCTCGAAGTGCAGACCTCGAGTGGTAGCTTTATCCCGCCGTCGATCTAACACCCCGTCTGGACTTTTTGTGGTCATCCTCTTCCATGGACTAGCATGCCATCCAGGACCACTGTTGTGTGCTAGTCCCGCCCCAACTCCACGTCGTCCAGTCGTGTAGTTCACTCTTTTGCCGCCCACACAGCCCATCATTCTTTCGGCTTGGTTTGTGGTAACATTCGACTTGAGCTGCTCCGCCTTCGCCGTAAGATGAGCAACCACCCTTTCAATCTGAAATTAGAACGATTTACAATAACAATTGGGTATCCTACATTATTGGTGAGGTAATTTTGATGAACCCAGTTTTTTCCACCTTTTGAAGATAGTTTGGTTGGCAACTCTCTCTTCGTTTACAATAGTCACCGCAATTGTCGTGTTTCCCGAGAACGTGGTAAGGTCCATTCACGAACGACGCCTTCAACACTTGAGCGTCGCCGTTGCTGCTCGTGTTCCTTTGCACAGACGATCAATGAGGCCTTTAATAACTTTCCTGGCCTCTAAATTGTACATTTTGTTACCACATAATTTGTGTAAATTTTCTTTGTAACAACGAATTACGTGGTTGGCACATTCTATCTTCTCAACGTATCGCCCGTATGGCACCTGTTGGCGCACTCGTGCCAAACAGAGGAGTCACCGTCGCCGGCCATGTACCGATAAACTAAACCGTGATCTTGCACGCTTAACATGATTACAAAAGTTGAATATACACAATTTCAAATAATATTAATCAGATGTACTTACATTGGGTCCACAGGATTGGGAGCTTCAGCACAATTATCTCCCTCCTCCAGAACAGACGCAGCGTACTTGTTCATAATATACTCTCTCTCATCATTGATTGTCCATTTCTCTCACGTGTACAGTCATAAGTGCGCCCCGTGGTGTAAAATACTCACTATGTACCACACTCTAGATACAGCCCGTGAAAAGTCCAGTCAACTGAGCACGAAGAACAGTAAGATAACAAGATGTTCACCGTGTCACTTGCAACTCACATCTGATTCAGATGAGGAGGATGCTCGTCTGTCAGATATCATATTAACGTGCTGTCTGATGAGCGACTCGTGATTCACCTCCCAGAACAGATCAGATCTGAACACATAGCTGAGACATTACAATCACTCTCAAAGCATCAAGTATAGGAGAAACCTGATGGGCATTACGATATAGAAGTAAGAAATTGAATTCATGAATATACGAACATAATTACTCAAAACCCAAACCCCCTCGAAGGGTCCGGACACCTTTGACGTGGTGTGGGGGCTTGGCCCCGTGATCTCCAGAGCTGTCGTCGGGAGCAGTTTATTTGCTCCCAGCAGGGTCACTCATGACGATAAGGTCTGGAGTGAGGGTCCAGACCAAGTTCGGACCGTCGGTATTTCATATTGACGTTCAATACTTTTCGTTTAGGACAGGTTCTAATTTCATCACATCTAGAATGAAAACTGGCCAATCACAGCTCACCATTCTTGTGACGTATCGTTCTTTGGTATCACTAGTTGAAATGGCTGCCAACAAAACACCGTGGACGCGAGATGTAGAGCCATGTCTGTACGTGGTGACCTCTCCCGACTATCATAACAGGTAATTACAGTTCTAACTTATCAACATTTCATGTGTACATAATTAAAGTAGAAATATTATCCATGCAATTGGTCATGTATAACCCTACTTTTCACCTGCGAACTCGGTAGGCCTACGAACAACAACTTTCTGCAATTCATATTTCTAGCAATAACTTATTACTTTTTTAGGCCTCAATTGCGTATTTACATACATTATTGACATTACAGGAATAAACGCCAATTTGCCTTGGAGAAGATCGCCCAGCAAATGTGTGATGTTCGACCAGGAACAAGATCAGCTGACGTAAAGGCAGAATGTAATGGGCTGAGGCCCCAATACCTCGGTGCGATAGCCAGCGATAAAGCATCAAGAAAGAGCGGGTGTGGCACCGACAGTGTCGTCGAACCATCACTGTGGTGTTACGACCAACTACATTTTCTGGCGGAGAATAATATTCATTTCCACGGCCATTCCAACCTCACTTCGCTACCTCACTCGCCTATTTTATAATTCAATTGTCTTGCGTAAAATTGAATTCAAATTTCAAAGTAGACACTTTAAAGAAATCGACATTAGACCACATCTACAATATGCCGGTAAGTGTTGAGTTTTGGTTTCTCAATTTACAGGGTGAAGGGAATACATTCGATGACATCTTCGATGCTGAACTGTCGATCTCGGAGGAACTTGACGGAGAACAAGAAGAACGAGATCTTTCATCACGCTCTTCAAGTTCTGGTTCTGCTCCAAAGAACAAGAAACAGAAGACGGAGGTACCGGCTATGTCGGTGCTAGAAAGAGCATCGCAAGTCCTGGATCAAGTGACTCGCAAGCCGCGATCCGTGGACGACCCAATAGATACTTTCCTGAAGCACTTGGGGAGTGAACTAAGAACAATTAAATGCCCTAAAAGCTGCGAAAGCTTCAACGGAGGCTCTTGTCCCAAGTGGGAGACTGTCAGGACGAGGAAGAATCCGACTAGCTAACATTCATTGTTTGTTTTAATAATTTGCAGTGCAAGAATGAAACATAATTTAACACCACATGTTTGTGAACCTACTTTCAGAAAAATCTCATCTATTCTGGATCCAACCTGAACCTAGCTTTTTATTCTGCTATAAAATGAAATCGTAATCAAATGTTTTTTAAACTCGACTCATTCACGTCGTCAATCATTCACGTATAGGTTTTGTGAAGTTGCAGGACGAATAACTGTGGGGACATAGGCCTAATTATATCAGATGTAAAAAAAGACGTCTGGTATAGGATGGGTAATACGACAGAAGAATATGCAAACAAAGTAAATATTGGGCCTTTGAAGTAGGTATCGTACAATAAAATATGAATTTGCAAATGTATTTTATTTTTTCAATTGTAATTGAAATTTACCATATATACAGCTGTGTTATAATATAGTGTGCTGTGTGACACACTACAATTGATCATAGCTTGATTTCAATTACGGTAGGCCTAGTTGAAGTTGCTGAATCAAGGTAAGTATGCTGTTTAGCAATTGAAAATAGAGTCATTCTGCCAAGAAACTTTACCATTGTTATGGCTCATAACAATACCTGAATTAAATAACCATATTATAACACATTGAGGCTCTAAAATACTATATTCACTTATTTACTCACTCAGTACATTTCTTTTTCTCTAACTTTCATGAACAGAAAACAAACTCTCTTCTGTTGTTCTCAACAATCAAATCATTTCTACTTGGCCGGACATGCCAAGTAGAAGATGGCGGTGGTTTTTGCACTCTCTTGCACAGTCACTGCCCTCTCGCTACATTCATCTAATTAGGTGAGGCCTAACATTCTCCCCCCTTAAATCTACGGCTGGCGTTGACGCAAGTTATAAGGATGATCAGCCTGTAAAGGAGGTGGCGCTGTCTGCACCCTCAGAGCCCGTGCCGTCGTCACGTCCTGTTCCCATCCCGGAACTGGCTCGAACTTCAAGAGCTGGTCCGCATTGGCTCGCCCCATCGGTTGACCGGAATCAGGGGCCACCAAGTCGAATACATTGCGCCCGATGGCGCGGCATATTCGGTAGGGCCCATTCCTCTTCGGTGCCAGGCTGGCGGAGATACCTCGACTGGCATCGCTGAGGACGTGCTGGTCGCGCCACACCAAGTCGAATACATTGCGCTCGATGGCGCGGCATATACGGTACGGCCCATTCCTCTTCGATGCAAGACTGGCGGAAATACCTCGACTGGCATCGCTGAGGACGTGCTGGTCGCGCCACACCAAGTCGCCCACTTGGAATGCTGCGACTCTGCGTGTCTTGTCGTAGCGGACCTTCGCAGTGTTGTGCGCTTGCCTCGCACGCTGAGCAGTGAAGTCTCTCGCTGTTTCAAGTCGGTTACGGAAATCGGCTAAGAACTCATGCCCTACTGGAGCGCGACTCAAGGCATCTGCCGGTACTTTCGATGTTCCCTTGCGGAATCGAACAGTGCAGTTGTATCCCTGGAGCCGCAGCACCCAACGACGGACTCTGCTCGATGTCAGACGACAGTGAGGAGTGGTCGCAAAGGAGGTCAAAATGGATGAATTCCAGGTACGGACGGAACTTGTCCACAGCCCACACGACCGCGAGACACTCGAGTTCCTGAACAGTGATGTTCCTTTCGTGTTGCGATAACTGCCGGCTGATAAACTCGACAGGACGAGATGAACCTTCGGTATCGTCCTGCCCAATTCCCAGCCCACTGACATCGGTCTCGACAATGAACGGCTTGTTGAGGTCTGGGAGAGCTAATGCCGTGACATCTGTCAATCCCTGGATGACAGCGCGGAAAGCCGATTCTTCAGCAGCGTCCCAGTGCCACGGAACGTTCTTTCGTGTGAGGCGTGTTAATGGCAGTGTGCTGGTTGCCATACCCGGCAAGAACTTTCGGTAATAGCCGACTAAACCAAGGAAACTTCAAAGTTCCTTGATTTTTGACGGGCGAGGAAATGACAAGACGGCCATTACCTTCTCCGGATCAGGGGAACATTCGTTGGGACGTATAATGTGGCCCAGAAACTTGAGGGACGTCTGGAAGAGCTGCACTTTCGACGGATTAATCGTGAGACCCGCTGATTCTAGCCGAGAGAGTACCTCCTGGAGGTCACGAACGTGCTCAGCTGGCGTGTTTGAGAACACAAGGACGTCGTCCAGAAAAGGCATAGCACACTTGTATTTCAGGTCCATGAGCACGTTGTCCATGAGGGCCTGGAACGTAGTGGGACTGCCAGCCAGCCCGAAAGGCATTCGCAAGTACTCGAAGAGGCCTCGGTGGCAGATGAAAGGCGTCTTCGGGCGATCTTCTGGTGCCACGGGAATTTGGTGGAAGCCTTGCGACAAGTCGAGCACCGAAAACCAAGCTGCTTGCCCTAGTTGAGCAAACACCCATTCTGTCGACGGCATGGGTTACACCGGCACCTTCGTACGATCGTTCACAGCTCGATAATCAACCGCCAATCGATGGCCACCAGACTTTTTGGGCACTATCACTGGCGCTGATGCCCAGTTGCTGCTTGAGGGTTGTACTATACCCTGGCGAAGGAGATCATCAAGCAGACCATCCAAGACCTCTCGCTTCTTCGCGTTGACTGGACGCAACTTGCTTTTGCATGGAGAGTTGTCACATGTGTTGATGTTATGCCAAGCCTGCGATGTAATGCCGGGCGTGAGCGTAAATAGCGTGGAAACCTTGTCAGCAAGTCCCGCATTGGTCTCTGCACGCTTAGAGGGCAATGCGCTACAGTCGGTGGGGTGACCTGTTCCAGGACAACGTTGGGGACGCAATGGAGCCGAAGAAGCGAACACTCCGCGTGTACCAGAGGGTCAATG
>OU015465.1:29458210-29524624 GCA_907164805.1 Brachyptera putata
GGGTTTTTTATCCCCCCCCCCCCCCCCCCCCCCCCCCCCCCCCCCCCCCCCCCCCCCCCCCCCCCCCCCCCCCCCCCCCCCCCCCCCCCCCCCCAAAAAAAAAAAAAAAAAAAAAAAAAAAAAAAAAAAAAAAAAAAAAAAAAAAAAAAAAAAAAAAAAAAAAAAAAAAAAAAAAAAAAAAAAAAAAAACTTCTTCGGGCCATTCCCCTCGACTTTTCAGGGCTTATTAACACTGTCTAAATGCTGGAGGGCACTAGTTGCACAACCCTTTTCGACACTTTTCCCAGTCATATTTAAAACTGTTCTAATGCTGGGTTGACACTAGTTGCACACCATATCGACACTTTTTCCGACGTCATATTAACACTGTTCTAATGCTGGGTTGACACTAGTTGCACACCATATCGACACTTTCCGACGTTATATTAACACTGTCTAATGCTGGATTGACACTAGTTGCACACCATATCGACACTTTTCCGACGTCATATTAACACTGTTCTAATGCTTGGGTTGGCACTAGTTGCACAACATATCGACACTTTTCCGACGTTATATTAACACTGTTCTAATGCTGGGTTGACACTGGTTGCACACCATACCGACACTTTTCCGACGTTATATTAACACTGTTCTAATGCTGGATTGACACTAGTTGCATACCATAATCGACACTTTTCCGACGTTATATTAACACTGTTCTATTGCTGGATTGACACTAGTTGCACACCATATCGACACTTTTCCGACGTCATATTAACACTGTTCTACATGCTGGGTTGACACTAGTTGCACAACATATCGACACTTTCCCGACGTTATAATAAGACTGTTCTAATGCAGTAATGCTGGATTGACACTAGTTGCACACCATATCGACACTTTTCCGACGTCATATTAACACTGTTCTAATGCTGGGTTGACACTAGTTGCACACCATATCGACCTCTTTCCCGACGTTATAATAAGACTGTTCTAATGCAGTAATGCTGGATTGACACTAGGTTGCACACCATATCGACACTTTTCCGACGTCATATTAACACTGTTCTAATGCTGGGTTGACACTAGTTGCACACCATATCGACACTTTTCCGACGTTATATTAACACTGTTCTAATGCTGGATTGACACTAGTTGCACACCATATCGACACTTTTCCGACGTTATATTAATGCTGTTCTAATGCTGGATTGACACTAGTTGCACACCATATCGACACTTTTCCGACGTTATATTAACACTGTTCTAATGCTGGGTTGACACTAGTTGCACACCATATCGACACTTTTCCGACGTTATATTAACACTGTTCTAATGCTGGATTGACACTAGTTGCATACCATATCGACACTTTTCCGACGTTATATTAACACTGTTCTAATGCTGGGTTGACACTAGTTGCACACCATATCGACACTTTTCCGACGTTATATTAACACTGTTCTAATGCTGGATTGACACTAGTTGCACACCATATCGACACTTTTCCGACGTTATATTAATGCTGTTCTAATGCTGGATTGACACTAGTTGCACACCATATCGACACTTTTCCGACGTTATATTAACACTGTTCTAATGCTGGGTTGACACTAGTTGCACACCATATCGACACTTTTCCGACGTTATATTAACACTGTTCTAATGCTGGATTGACACTAGTTGCATACCATATCGACACTTTCCCGACGTTATATTAACACTGTTCTAATGCTGGATTGACACTAGTTGCACACCATATCGACACTTTTCCGACGTTATATGAACACTGTTCTAATGCTGGATTGACACTAGTTGCACACCATATCGACACTTTTCCGACGTTATATTAATGCTGTTCTAATGCTGGATTGACACTAGTTGCACACCATATCGACACTTTTCCGACGTTATATTAACACTGTTTTAAAGCCGGATTGACACTAGTTGCATACCATATCGACACTTTTCCGACGTCATATTAACACTGTTCTAATGCTGGGTTGACACTAGTTGCACACCATATCGACACTTTCCCGACGTTATATGAACACTGTTCTAATGCTGGATTGACACTAGTTGCACACCATATCGACACTTTTCCGACGTTATATTAACACTGTTCTAATGCTGGGTTGACACTAGTTGCACACCATATCGACACTTTCCCGACGTTATATTAACACTGTTCTAATGCTGGATTGACACTAGTTGCATACCATATCGACACTTTCCCGACGTTATATTAACACTGTTCTAATGCTGGATTGACACTAGTTGCACACCATATCGACACTTTCCCGACGTTATATTAACACTGTTCTAATGCTGGGTTGACACTAGTTGCACACCATATCGACACTTTTCCGACGTTATATTAATGCTGTTCTAATGCTGGATTGACACTAGTTGCACACCATATCGACACTTTCCCGACGTTATATTAACACTGTTCTAATGCTGGATTGACACTAGTTGCACACCATATCGACACTTTCCCGACGTTATATGAACACTGTTTCGAATGCTGGGTTGACACTAGTTGCACACCATATCGAAACTTTCCCGACGTTATATTAACACTGTTCTAATGCTGGATTGACACTAGTTGCATACCATATCGACACTTTCCCGACGTTATATTAACACTGTTCTAATGCTGGGTTGACACTAGTTGCACACCATATCGACACTTTTCCGACGTTATATTAACACTGTTCTAATGCTGGGTTGACACTAGTTGCACACCATATCGACACTTTTCAGACGTTATATCAACACTGTTCTAGTGCTGGATTGACACTAGTTGCATACCATATCGACACTTTTCCGACGTTATATTAACACTGTTCTAATGCTGGGTTGACACTAGTTGCACACCATATCGACACTTTTCCGACGTTATATTAACACTGTTCTAATGCTGGATTGACACTAGTTGCATACCATATCGACACTTTTCCGACGTTATATTAACACTGTTCTAATGCTGGGTTGACACTAGTTGCACACCATATCGACACTTTTCAGACGTTATATTAACACTGTTCTAATGCTGGATTGACACTAGTTGCATACCATATCGACACTTTCCCGACGTTATATTAACACTGTTCTAATGCTGGGTTGACACTAGTTGCACACCATATCGACACTTTTCAGACGTTATATCAACACTGTTCTAGTGCTGGATTGACACTAGTTGCATACAGGGACTGAGACCGTAACCGTAACCGTAACCGCAACCGTTAAAAACCCGTATTTTTCGGGCAACCGCAACCGTAACCGCAACCTTTATTATTAGTGTGGTACAACCATAACCACAACCACAACCGTTATTATTTTCGGGGCACAATCGCAACCGCAACCGATAACCTATATGTTGAGGTGATGACAACCACAACCACAACCAGCAACCTTTATTATATCGGTTATTCAGGTCTCAAAAAGGGCCCAAAAAGGGCTTGAAACGGTTGTCTCATCACATACACTTAGTCTGAAGAAAAGGAAATACAACTTGTTTTGCAACTTCTAGCCCCTCAAACACAAACTCTTTTATTTCAAGGTTGTTGAGGCCGAACCTTCGATGAGTACTGAAAGGGGGGGGGGGGGGTAGTCGAGAGACAGTATCCTCTCAAGATTTTAGTGTCGGATTAGAGCGAGTCAAAGTCATGCCGACGACATATTTGTGGGAATTCCCAAGTCCAAAACCACTTCCCTGAGAAAAGAAGAATATAATAATTGTATTGACACGAGAGATGTATCCACGAACCCTCCGTTCGCTAGTGATGCGGAATAGGAAAGACGGTCGATCGGGACCTTCATCTCTCATGTGTATATGTTTCAACAAATATGAAAAATGTGAGAAAAACATCTACTTGGCATCTTTTTGTCACTCACCCCCGACACGCATTCGGTGTACGCGCGTCTCTGGTGAATGACTTGTGCTAAAAGTTGAAACGTGTGTGAAGGTGATAGGGGTTAGGGCTGAAGCTAACATTTTTTATTTCATACTTTTACTTTCATACTTTTATATTATACTTTTATATCTATTCGTATTTAATTGAATTTCGTGTGTGATCACGAAGTATTATTATAATTGATTATTATCATTAAAAAATACAATTAAATATTAAGTAGCTTTAGAGTTTAGAATGGGTAAAAAAAAGAGTAACCCGATTCGGAAATACTTTAACTACGACCGTATTGTGGACGAGTCGTTTTGCTCAGTGGGAGAATGTGCCGCAAAACTCAAGGTAAGCAGCCGGGATTTGTATAAACTTTCCTTCGTAACAGTAATCGGGACCTTTATAAAGTTTGCTACATAACCATAACCGGGACCTTTATGAAATTTGCACCATAACCTGGACCGGGACCGTAAATAATTTCACTTGAGAGATCTTAACCGAAACCAGGACCTTTATAAAATTTGCTTCGTAACCGGGACCTTTATGAAATTCAGTTCATAACCGTAACCGTAACCGAGACCTTCATAAAATATGCATCATAATCATAACCGGGACCGAGACCGTTATTAATTTCACTTCGAGACCTTAACCGAAACCAGGACCTTTATAAAATTTGCTTCGTAACCGGGACCGTAACCGGGACCTTTATAAAATTCAGTTCACAACCGTGACCGCAACCGGGACCTTTATACATAAAGGTCTCAGTCCCTGGTTGCATACCATATCGACACTTTTCCGACGTTATATTAACACTGTTCTAATGCTGGGTTGACACTAGTTGCACACCATATCGACACTTTTCAGACGTTATATCAACACTGTTTTAAAGCCGGATTGACACTAGTTGCATACCATATCGACACTTTTCCGACGTTATATTAAGACTGTTCTAATGCTGGATTGGCACTAGTTGCACAACATATCGACACTTTTCCGACGTTATATGAACACTATTCTAATGCTGGATTGACATGGGATTGATGCTATATTGACACTGGTTTTCATGTCTCTGTGAAGTACTTGAAAGAAGCAAAATATTGCCTCTTGGACATCATTCGGACGCCGAATTGACCGTAAAAACATGTCATTTTGACATGTCAGATGGTGTCAAAATGGCGTCATTGCACGCTATCCAAGTGTGGTCCTTTTGACCCAACTACTCATGTTTGGATGCATTGGATGAACACTGATTGAACACCGAAAATAGTACGAAAAAGCATGTGCTCGACACCTTTCGGATATAAAAAAAAAACACGTTTTTGATGCTGAATGGATGTGTTTTTGACACTGAATATCGACAGTACTTTGACACCTGTTTCATGCCGGATAATATCTATTTTGTCTTGTTTTTGACACTGTCATGACGTCTTCTAGTGAGTGGCTTGACGCTAAATAAATACGTTTCAATACCATATCGACACTTTTTTGACCTTATATTGAAACTGTCTTTATGCTAGATTGCCATGTGATTGATGCTATATTGACACTGGTTCGACGTCCAGGTCAGGTGAATAAACTCAATAAAAATCAAATTAATGCTTCTTGAACATCATTTTGACACCGGACTGACTGTAAAAAGATGTTATTTTAACTTGGAAGATGGTGTCAATATAACGTCAAAAAAATGTCAATAAGGTGAGAGATGGTGTCAAAATAGTGTAATTGTACCCTATCCAAGTGTGGTCCTTTTGACCCAAATACTCATGTTTGGATGCGTGCGTTTGACATCATTTGGATATTGGAAAAAACACGTTTTGATGCCTGATGGACGTTATTTTGACATTGAAAATGGACACTATTTTGACACCAATTTTATACCGGATTATTTTTAAGAGGGTAATCAACCAAATTTCATTTGTTTGTCCATTTCAATTCTCTTTCAATAAATTTGCTTTCTTTCACTTTAATTTCTTGCAGATTGTGATTTTATCCAGCCTCCTGATAGGTAACCCGTCAGGTTCCCTTATTTTTACCTTCCTATTTCACATTTATTTACCTACAGTTGTCGTTTCACCATTTCTTCTTTAATTTTAAGTACATTTTTATAGTAAGAAAGAGGTGAACGTCGCAACACCTTATGTGTCCGTGAATCAAATTCTATATCGGTAAGCCTAATTAATATAATATTTAGTCCAGAACCATTATTACATTCCATGCACAGTAAAAATAAATCATATAGACCTATGGCATTTTCTTATTGGGCCTATTCTGGTTGTAGGCCTAATAACAGCAAATGACAACTTCCGAAAACTCACGAGTAGGTCTATGCCTCGTATGGATTTCTTGGTTAGAGCCTAGAGCTTAACTAATTATGGATCGTTTGCTCCTATAGGAAGATCGGCTATGGTGTCCCAGCAGTTTGCATTAGCGATTGACGGTAAAGTTACAGGTCGACTCATCAAGGATCCCATCATGGCAGTCACTATGCTGTTTGCAGCATATTACATTTTCAATATCATCTACCCCGTGAAGACCAAAGACACAATGGAATTCATACAAAGGTATAAGCCAACAAACATAACATAACTAAACATTACCCTAAAACAGTAAATCTTACTGCACTAAAATGTATCCAAGTTTATGTCTAGTGCACATTGTAAATATGTTTCGGCATTCCTTTTCATTTGCTTAATTAGCTATACAGATAGTGATGGGGATGGAGCCTTCAAAAGACCTAGGCCTAGATACAGAATGTCAGTATAATTTATAGGCCTACCAGTACTTAACATAATATTATATTAGGTATTATCTATTACTCCAGTTCAGGACTTACATATTCTATGCGTTAGATTTGTTCAACTATACTGTAAGTCACGTATTTCTTGTAACTCAAAGCTTTGAACACAAGGTATATTGTCTATGTTATTTCGCGTGAATTTCAGTATAGAATTAAACTTGAGTTTTCATTCATGACGTTTCCGTCCCTCCCGACTCTTGCTCCTTTTGGTATATTATATTTGTCGAATGATGTTCATATTGAGAAGTCACGAAGAAGGATGAAGTGCGCGTTGGTACTATATAGATATCACAGTGGAAAAATATTGGCATATTTGTTAAATATTTAGAAAAATGTTTTGATGGATCTCATGATGGATCGCATTCCCATTAGATTGTGCAGTGAGTAAAAAGAGTGGACACATGAAATAATGCGGTGATCGAAATATAAGTGGTAGTTTCGTTGCTGTATTGGTTAGTCTCTGCATGGCCAACTCAATAGTATGGCAATAATATTACTATTTGTTGTCATTTTTTACATATATTTCAAGATTCCTAAATATTATCTGCTTCGATAACTTCTAGAATACTCAAGCAGGGACGTCGTTAAAACTCAAAAGGGGGCCAAGGTGGGACGCGTGCCCCACCAATCGACATTTCCACACCACCAACAATTTATTTATTTAGAAATCGCGAAAATAACTTCGAAAATGTCCATGATAGAAATATTAAAATAACGTTGGAAATGTCCATAATGATTCAATCTAGGACTCCTAAACTGCTAGTAAATCGCAAAAATCACTTTAAAGTTTAAATAATGATCATATTTCAAAAAATGCCCTGCAGGGCTTTGCTGGTGGAGATCGAAAAAATAACTTCGAGAATATCCATGAAGGTTCGATTATTGGACTTCAAAACTGTATGTAGATCGCAACAATTACTTGGAAAATAACCATATTTCAAGAAAATCCCTGCGAGGCTTGGGGAAGGAGTAGCAAAATAAAATTTAAAAAAGTCCATTATGATGTCTTTGTTATTATAAAAGGCTTCTTGAACTGATGAATTATGTACAAAAAACACGACTTTTCAAAATCTTGTGGGGGGGGGGGCGAACCCCCCACACCCCCCATTGGGCTCTGACATATTTTGCTAAAACATTAGAGCACCCGTCGGAATTTTCAGAAGTCGGCGCCTATGGTGACATGAGAGGGAGAGGGGTTCAAAGTGGCCTGAAAAAGTATGACATAATTTATGTTTGAATTTGTTTACCAAGCATTTAATTTTTTTCAGATACCAAAGAGGAATTGACTGCCTATCTTGAGCAGGTCAAATCCATAGTCATCTCCGATGAAACTCCGAAGGGAGTGAGTGCGCCGAACAGGCATCTAAAGGATTTTTATCGGGGTGACGAGAAAACTGATAAAAACAGGGTAGCAGCCGAGAAGCGGGATGTTGTGAAATAAAGGAACACGAATTGTTACGAGAATAATGCGAACGTGTTGAACTTGGAGCCATTTTTTGACTCTCGTGAGCAAATTACGCCCAATATTCATACGATTTTGAAGAATAACTATGAAATATAATTATAGGAGTAAGAATTACAATAGTTGTGATACCGTTCACAATACTAAAACTCTTGATTTAATTCTTAATTTTATCTTCATACTTGGTTGTTAATTTCAATCAATAGTTTCCTTTTTCCAATACAAATGCTTCACTTTTGAAAATGTGTTATAGGCCTATTTACTTGGGCCTACTTTTTTAATACAGAATTATAATATGGAGTGAATTAAACAGAAACAGTTGAAAGTAATCTGTATTTTTGAGTTGAGCTGTATTCGTCAATATGTCGAAAATGTTTAAATCTAAATCCCGGGTAATCAAAATTAATTGGGTCAGGTTTGCCTCCAGGTTTTAAATATCCATAAAATTATTTTTATGATTTCTTTTATATTGTATTGTTAGATGAACGATAGCGGTGCCTTCCATCCTACTCATATGGAGTATGCAGTCAGCTGTGTTTTCATCCTGTCCGACCATTCACATTCTGAATTTGTTTTTCAGAGCCAGTTAGCGACGACGAAAGCCAGTCGATTCTCAAAGATGGTGAGTGTCCATGCCCATATCATGATGCCAATTATTATAGAGTTACAGAGAAGAGTATAGACCTAATTCTTGTCATGTTAGAGGAATTAAATCTAACGTTTGTTGTATTATTATTTCAATTACCAATATGTGAAAAAAAAAGGATCCTGTACTTTATTGCATGCAGCAATATATTTTCAAACAATTAGGTCTACTGCAGTGTTTTATTTACAACTGAGAGAAAATGACTGTCTTATGTAAAGTATTGCGTAATAATGTATAATTATTCATCTATTTTTAGTGACCAGTGAGACCAGGACGGTCAATTTATTGACCAAGTCCATGCTAAGTGAAAGCACGGAAGAAAAGAGCCAGAACGCATACGATCATGAGGATGATGACGAGACTGTATTTGAGTTCGAACCTGCCGAGACCTCTACTCAGAGAATCGTAGAGAGAGCTGTACAATCTAACGAAGAATTGCTCCAAGAAAACAGACATCTAAAAGGAAGGATAGAAGAGCTGTCCCAAAATACTGAAAAAAGTAGGCCTATATGTCATGTCATTGGTAAGCTGAAGTAACATTTTAGCCGATTGAATAGTGCTACGCTGGATATACGATGGTAGGGGGTGCAAGGAGCAGCTGACTCGAGATGCACTACGCATGCGTGAACTACCCTTATGGTTGAGTGGTGTTGAGGATAGAATGTTAGGAGGGAAATGTATGGTCAGTCGTTGTAAGGCGGGGTTAGAAGAAAGACGTGGTCTTGTGACTTCTATCACCGATTACAATAGCGAAGGTATACTAAATAAATATACATGAATTCTACTCTTCCAGTCACACTCGAACAATTATTACCCTAATACCATTCAAGTTGCGACAATTGGGGGCTCGTCCGGGATGTAATTACGAATTACATCCATATAATTGGCGTATAATTAATTATAAGGAAAGAATCTGGGACAGCAATTTGGAATTAGTATTTGTTTTTATGAAGTTAAGATTTGGAAGAAGTTTTCACGTGAAGAACGACGGTAAAAGTCAACAAAGTGGCAAGATGTCTACGGCGATACCAACTGATCTGATCAGAGAGCTATTGGGGCTAGGGTTGGAGGAGGCGCAAGATGAAGAGGCGGTACAGGCGGCGATGAGAGCTCGGATCGCGACTAATCAAACGGGAACTGTGCGTGATCGAGGTGATTCCTCTTATAATGTCAACTGGGCATTACTGAAAATGGAGCTGCCAACATTCGAAGGGCACAGCGATCAAAGAACACCGAATGAGTTCATATTGGAGCTTAAAAGATTCGCAGCATCGCAAGATGTTAGTAAGGAGCAGTCGTTGTCACGAGCTATGTTGGTCGCCTTCAAGGGAGCCGCGCTCAGGTGGTGGACGTTCTGTGGCGGATATGATAGCTGGGACAGTTTCTGTGTAGCTTTTCATCGACAGTTTGGTCCGACAAACTATAAAACATTGTTGAAACGAGAGTTGGACAATAGGTCGCAACATCCAAATGAATCACTAGCCATGTTTGTCCAGGCCATAGCGGGATATTACGATAGGATAGGTGAAAACGTGGATGAAAAAGAGAAAGTAAAGCGCGTCGTGGATCAAATGCATCCTGAGTTCAGAAGACTGATAATGGGTAAAGAATATGGGTCATTGAAAGAGTTGGCTGAAGCGGCACCTGATATACAAGCAAGCATTCTGCAAGACAGAATGTATCGCCCCCCGCCCCCCGTGGAGTACGCAATAGAGCCGGCCTTGGCATTTGGGGGAGAAGGGTGGGTAAGAGAGAAAGTACAGTCGCGAACAAGTGTAAATGCAACCATGGTGGCAACAGTGAATACGTCACAAAGGGAGAGGAATGCAACATACGAGGGATACAATGACTATTCGCGAGTGGGACTTGCGGCCCTGGATCCGTATATGTTTAATCACGTGCCGGCCTGGTCGAGAAGTTATGAAGTACCAAAAGGAGAGCGCAAGCAACAGCGAGCACAGAATAAGTAAGAACCTAAAGTGAAGACGAAACCCGAGTGTTGGACCTGTGGCAGTCGTTTTCATTTTAGACGGCAGTGCCCGGATGCCGACGTCAATCAGCAAAAAAACGGATATGGTCAGCCGCCCAACTAGACTCGTCGGAGGGCGGCGTCCACGGAGAGGTGGACTCACATGTAGCAGCGTATTGCGATAACATCGCCCATCAATTCAGTGATACTGACTATGCGCTGCAGCAATCGAACTATTACTCTTGCATTCCAGTGTATGCAAACTTTCAACCAGGGCATCTAGGGGGTTATTATTCAGTTATGCCTACTCAGTATATCAGTGGCCCCCTACTCTCATGTACAGGTCACCTACTGCACTATACATTACCAACTTCGTCACTGCTAACACAAGTAATACACAACACTCAGAACAGCTCAATAGATCGGAAAGAGGTGGTTCGTCCACCATTTCTGATTGAGCCAACTGAAATACACAACACTCAGATCAGCTCAATAGATCGGAAGAGGTGGTTTCGTTCCACCATTCTGATTGAGCCAACTGAAATACACAACACTCAGAACAGGCTCAATAGATCGGAAAGAGGTGGTTCGTCCACCATTCTGATTGAGCCAACTGAAATACACAACACTCAGATCAGCTCAATAGATCGGAAAGAGGTGGTTCGTCCACCATTTCTGATTGAGCCAACTGAAATAACACAACACTCAGACAGCTTCAATAGATCGGAAAGAGGTGGTTTCGTCCACCATTTCTGATTGAGCCAACTGACATACACAACACTCAGATCAGCTCAATAGATCGGAAAGAGGGTGGTTCGTCCACCATTTCTGATTGAGCCAACTGAAATACACAACACTCAGAACAGCTCAATAGATCGGAAAGAGTGGTTCGTCCACCATTTCTGATTGAGCCAACTGAAATACACAACACTCAGATCAGCTCAATAGATCGGAAAGAGGTGGTTCGTCCACCATTTCTGATTGAGCCAACTGAAATACACAACACTCAGAACAGCTCAATAGATCGGAAAGAGGTGGTTCGTCCACCATTTCTGATTGAGCCAACTGAAATACACAACACTCAGAACAGCTCAATAGATCGGAAAGAGGTGGTTCGTCCACCATTTCTGATTGAGCCAACTGACATACACAACACTCAGATCAGCTCAATAGATCGGAAAGAGGTGGTTCGTCCACCATTTCTGATTGAGCCAACTGAAATACACAACACTCAGATCAGCTCAATAGATCGGAAAAGAGGTGTTCGCCCACCTTTTTGAGACCAACTGAAACAAAACCTCATCAGCTCAAAAATGGGAAAGAGGGGGTCGTCACCATTTGTTTGACCCAAACGAAATAACAACACTCAAAACAGCCAATGATCGGAAAGGGGTGGTTCGTCCACCATTTCGTTTGAGCCAACTGAAATCCCAAAACCTCGACGCTAAATAGTCGGAAAGGGGTGGTTGTCCACCTTTTTGATGGCCAACTGACAGACACAACACCAAACGCTAAACAGATAAAAGGGTGGTTCGTCCCCATTTTGTGAGCCAACGAAATACACAACACTCAGATCGCTAAATAGTCGGAAAGAGGTGTTCTCCCCCTTTTGTTGGCCAAAATGAAAAAAAAAACTCGATCACCGTCAGCCACGCACTGGAAAAAATAAAATGGTAAAACGATAATGTTTGGGCTTAACCACCAGTGGGGGGGGATACACAAGAAGGAAAGTAAACCCCAAATATAGCTTAGTATGCTTGGGACCAAGCTACGAGCGTTACTTGATTGTGGATCTTCTATTTGTATACTAGGAGACGAAGCCATAGAAATCATCAAGAAAAAGAAGATGAGAGTCAAACTCAGGACTCAACCATTGACCATAGCGAAGGGGCAAACTACGACAGAAGGTTCAATAACGTTGAAAGTAGGTTGGGGTGGAGGTGAAACTATTCAGACTTTTTTCCTACTACCTGGGTTGTGTGCGTCAGTTATTCTTGGTAGAAACTTCATTATAAAAACAAACATGTCAATTCATATAGCACTGCGAGGGTGGACAATAGGGACGGAACCTCAAGAAATAGTCCCATTTGAAAATAGGAACACCCGATCGTCGTGTCATGTGGTGAAAGAAGGTTGTAATACCCTGGAGTCTATGTTGACGGAAGTCAATTGTTCGGATGCTGAGAAAGCCGAATTGAGAGCAATAATACAGGCAAGGTCGTCTGTGTTTACCACTAAGCCTGGTACGACAGACATACTGACTCATGAGATAGATACGGACAACGCACGACCGTTGCGTTGTGCACAAAGACCCCTAAATCAAACTAAAAGGAAGATACTGGACGACTGTATAGATAAACTGCTAAAAGATGGTATTATCGAACCCAGTACTAGCGCATGGGCAGCGGCACCAGTGTTAGTACCGAAGCGAACTGGGGGGTTTCGACTATGTCAAGATTTTCGTCAGCTTAATGTGAAAACAGTAATTCAGCCATATCCCATGATGAGGATTGACTGGGTCTTAGCACAGTTAGGACGAGCCAAGTTCTTCTCGACCTTTGACCTGTCACAGGGGTATCACCAAGTGAAGGTGAAAGAGTCGGATCGTCACAAAACTGCATTTGTGTGCCATCGGGGACTTTTTCAATATATTAAAATGCCAATGGGACTAAAAAATGCATCATTTACATTTCAAAAGTTAGTAGACATAGTTCTTCAAGGGGCAGCGTATGTGTATGCCATTGCATTCCTAGACGATATTTGCGTATGGTCGGAAACATTCGAAGAACACTGTTTCCATGTGGCAGATGTCATTGATAGATTAAGTAAAGCAGGCTTAACTATCAACCCGGAAAAAGTACAGTTATGCGCACAAAAAATCAATTATCTAGGGCACATCATCACACCAGGACGTGTGTTCCCAGATCCCACTATTGTTGACGCGATCGATCAATTCCCGGCACCGACTAATGTGGTACAGATTCAACGCTTCATAGGAATGGCCAATTTTTTTAGAGACTACATACCGAACTTTGCAGCAATGGCATTGCCACTTACGCAGCTACTAAGGAAAGGAGTAAAATGGAGATGGGGAGAAGATCAAAAAGCAGCTTTTGACAACCTTCGGTCAAGTCTCACCGCGGATACATGTCTCACTTTGCCAGATATGAATCAGACGTTTACTATAAAGTGTGATGCATCACATGCGGGCTTGGGAGCGGTGTTACTGCAAGAGGGAGTGGGGGGATTGCGTCCGATTGCCTTTGCGAGTAGAACACTCAACTCGTGCGAGGTTAATTATGCAATCAGCGAGTTAGAGATGCTTAGTGTGGTATGGAGCGTCGATAAGTTTTTGCCGTACATAGAGATGCAACATTTTATTGTCGAGACGGACCATGACTGCTTAAAAACCATAATGACAGCAGATTGGAATAAAGGCAGGAATAAACGATGGGCTATGCGTTTAATGGGTCTTCATTGCGAAATAAGGTACAGAAAAGGAAAGACTAATGTTGTGGCAGATACATCGAGTAGGGCGCCGATTCCAATGAGAAAATCATCAGAAACTTTACAGAAGAAGAGTCTGCTGAACGACGTATTACCTATCGAAGATGTGCAACAACTTGCGTTCAACGGTGCGGTCTGCGGGAACTTATCATTTGAAGGAGATAATAAGGAGAATACGTTGAAGGACGGATGTTGTAATGATGAGCAAATAGCCTCGTCCTATTTGGTGGAGGGGCCAAATTCGGTGGAGGAGCCGAGATATGTGTCAGACTTCACGTGCGACATGAGAGACTTGACAGATCGTGCAATGTGGAGACGTACACAGAGAGAGGATAGAAAACTTGGCGCCATTATAGAAGAAATGGAGAAGGGAGGCACAATAGATGAGACGTTACTATTGGAAAGTGATGGAGTGTTGGTGAAATACTTGCCGCCGACAACAGAAGCCACTACAGACCGAGGGGTGACGGACTTCAAACTGGTGGTGATGAATGAATGAATGAATGTTGGGTTTAGAGGCGCGTCGACACCGAGGTCATTTTGCGCCTATACGATGTAATGAACCGATTACTATGAAAGTACATTATCACGATAATCATGAAACCAACAGTATGTTGGAAACAACACATTAAGTGAGTCAAGGACATAACATAACACAGAACATCAAAACAGATACGTGTATGATGTAAATGGTCAAACACTCAGTCCACAAACATAGAACAATGAAATTAACGTGTGTATGATGTAAATGTCATACACACATATCATGAACAAAACAATGAACGACTGTGTGTATGATGTAAATCGTCATACACACATAGATACACTTAATGCTGAACAAAATGATTGTACAAAAAACGTCATTTTGTTCGTTTGTTCAAACCAAAAGGAATAAATCTCAAGAGAGTCTATATAAGTCTATAAATAAATCTAAATCTCAAACTGGTGGTGCCAGCCTCTTTAAGAAAGGAAGTCATTAAGGCGTTACACGATCATGTAGGTTGTCATATGGGGATTAAAAAAACCTTGAGACGCTTGCAGGACCGATACACATGGAGGGGGATGCGAAACAATGTAACCCAATATGTTCGTGGCTGTCCGACGTGTCAAAGTTCCAAACCCGATAATAAAAAACCAGCAGGGTTTATGGACAGTCGGTTAGCCGCCGGTCCAGGAGTGGCGGTATCATGTGACCTGATGGGTCCATACCCACGATCAAGGGACGGGAACCAATATATGTTCGTGGTAATAGACGACTTCACTAAATTCATCGAAATATACCCTCTACGGCAAGCAAAGGCCAAACACGTGGTCCAGCGGATGATCGAGTATTGTTCAACGTTTGGCTATCCTTCTGACATCCGAAGCGACAACGGAGTCCAGTTTACCTCGCACTTGTGGACCGAAGTATGTCAGAGATTAGGCATAACGGCCAGGAAAGTGGTACCATACAGGCCGCAAGGTAATCCAACTGAAAGAGCTAACAAGGCTATAAAACAATGCTTGGTGACTCTGACGAACGAACATCGTGATTGGGACAGAAGATTACTAGAAATTAAATTTGCGCTGAGAACCGCGGTGTCGGACTCCACGGGGTACACCCCAGCCTTCTCGACGTTTGGGCGGGAGTTGCGTTATCCAACAGACATCCTAGAGAGATCAAATGGTGCCAATAGCACAGGGGTCCACTCTTTTGCCGACCGTTTAGTAGATCGCCTTACAAGAGCACGCAAGCTGGCTAATAACAACATGAAGGAGGCTCACGCGAAACAAAAGGTGGTTTACGATCGTAGTCGAAGAAGGGAGGAATTTCGCGTGGGGGACTTGGTGTGGAGGAATGTGCACGTGTTGAGCAATGCACTGCAAGGCATATCCTCCTCACTAGCCAAGAAGCGAAATGGACCCTGGGTGGTAACCACAAGGATAGGGGAGAATGTTTACGCTCTGGCCGACCCGAGTAATAACAAGCCCACGGGTAGACACAACGTCGACCAGCTAATGAGGTTCACTCCTCCTGTTGAGTGGGGTGAGGAGGTCGAGACTCTTGACACAGCGGGTCGTCAACCGAAGACAGACAAGACGCCAACAGGAACGCACCCTCATCGCTACAACTTACGTAGTTTGACACATAAGTAAGGTGATACCCTGGACAAAGATGCATTCCTCTAATTCCACTCTTGAAGAAACAGGCAGTTAGTTAGCGATCACCGAACAAACAACACGTACAATGTCGTACCAGTTGAAAGTCGTACAGGGAGACTTCGTTGTCAAGTTGACCCGAGACATTAGGTGTGCGAGGGGTCAGATGACAGGAAAACTGAAGAGCAACAAGATCAATAGGAAAACGAGAAATAAAAGAAAGCGTTACCCAAAGAGGAAATCTCGTCGAGAACATCCGACAGCTACACTAGCCGTGGAGGAGCCGGTAACGGATGGTGGTGCCGAGTCAAGGGTGGTGGCCTTACCATACCCTTTCCCTACGATCGACGATGCGGTGTGCGCGGTCGACGTTGAACGAGACCGGGTGTTGAGCTGGGACCAAGAAGAGGCGCTTCTACGGGGTAGTGACAACGAAGACCTGTATTTGGTGTGTCCGCCGACACCCGGTTGGTGGATGGACGATTAAAGCGTACGGCTGCGGTATTCATTGTTTATTAAATACATAAGTTTAAATATAATTCAAGGTGTATTACTATTAAGTGAAGACGGACAGTTTAGTGTATACACCTTACAGTTTTATTATCAGATATAATATGTCATCACAAGTTTAAGTTTAAATATAGTAGGTGTATTACTATTAAGTGAAGACGGACAATTTAGTGTATACACCTTACAGTTTTATTATCAGATATAATATCAGTGTTGGGGAGGAACTTTTTAAAAGGAACGCGTTCCTTTTTCGGGAACTTTTAAAAGAACGCGTTCCTTTTTATATGGAAAGAACTTTTAGCATAGAAGTTCCTAATTTCTAGTAACTTTTAAAAAATATATAAAAGTTCCTTTAAAAGTTCTTTCTATACGTTCTCACCTCATTTCAGCAAAATAAAAATATTTTGATGTTGGAAAATCCGTGTCTTAGTCTGGAAATAAAGCAGGTCCTAACCCTTCAAACACAATGATCGTCCTTATCGGTATTGGGATCTCAGCATGCAGGCGCCTGACAGCTAGCTGGAGCGTACGCCAGATGCCTAATGGCCTGGCTTCTGAGAATAATGACTGGGTTGTTCGGGTTTTTTCCGAACGTTCTCCGGGCTTCTCCCCCCTTTTCAACTTGTATCTAGTAGAACAAGTAAATACTCAATAATAACTGAACCATTCAAGCATGAGTCATTGACTGGCTTCGTGACTGGTGTCGTCAAGCTCATCATCACACTGCATTCATTCGTCCTGTTCTGTTCGGACAACAACAATGTGCTACAGTGCTAGTGAGTGATTAGACGTCCTATATTGTAAGTTTAAACTTACAACTTACATTCAAGTGTTATACTTATAGTTCACAGTTAAATGCTCCATTTGTTTTTAATTATTTGATTATAAATTAATTTTAAATATCAACCATGGATCCGAAAAACAATATTTTGCCGTGGGTTTCCTACAAACCATTTTTCCATGCGGAAGAAAAAAACGTGAACGGATTGAATTTGACAGCGATTTGCCGTTTATGTTTACCTGTGAAGAAGATGATTGCTGCATCGTCTAGATCCTGTTCTAATCTAAAGAAACATATCATGGTAAGAAAGAATTTGAATTCTTATTTCATTTTTTAAGGCAAGGCAATGCATATTGAATCTTGAATCCATACTATAGGTATAAGTTATGTTATAGGCAAGCCTAGGACTAGCCCCTAGACCACAGTTACTTAAAATTCGCCTTGATACAATCATTTTCACACCTAAGTCCAAAATGGTGTGAATTCTAGCTTAAACTATAATAATTGTATGGTATTTAAATAAGTAGGAATAGGAAAACGCGAGAGCATAATCACGTGGTCGTCAGTAAGAAACCACCCATACCCCCCCCCCCCCTTCCCCCCATGGCATGTGCATAATCACGTGGATGACAGACCTAAACGCCAACCTAACACCCCCGCAACCCCCTCCCAACCCTTGTGCCAAGGGTTGAACTGTTGAAAACCCTCCTTTGGTCTTGTCGAAAGCAAGTGCTCGACAACCAGTGAGACAGCAAAATCATGTGTTCGCCCCGCGCCCGCCCACCCGTCTTCCGCCTCGTCTTCAGGCTGGCCGACGGTAGCCCATGAGTGCGTGAGGCAACATTGTCGACCTACTCCCCCATATTGTCGAATGACAGTCGATTAACAACGTTAAAAACATGTAATTTTAGCTCGCATGTACGTTCGTCTACATTAAAATTTTAATTGTCTCATTTTTTTAGAAAGTCCATCCATCCCAACTTTCCAAACTGGAATTAGTTGGTTCTGGAAACAGAAATCGAAAAAGACCAGCAACAGCAGAGGATGACAATCCAGATGACCCAGATAATCGGCCCACAGAAAAGCGTCAAACAATCATGAATGAATTCCAGAATGGGACTGGGAGGGCAGTTACGCAAGAGCGGTTTGAGGTGCTTTTAACAAATTTTGTTGTGAAAGGGCTTCACCCGTTCTCAATTGTTGAGAGTGAAGAGTTTAAAGCCATGATGGGTGGAATTGCACCTGGTTAAAAATAATTAGCAGGACTACGTTGATGAAACGTATCGAGAAGTCAGCTGATGCCCAAATCACGGTCCTCATAGAAACGATGGCTAATATTGACCATGTTGCCACCACCGCTGACAGCTGGAAAGCTTTCAACAGGTACGAGTAATTTAAATCGCATTTCAAGTTTTTTACTAGCCTATGGTATTAGACATGGGATGAATTAGAGTTTATTTAGAATTTCTTGCTGATAAGGTGAGTCTTTGGTTCAAAGGTTGAGTCGTCCGAGTTATGTGCCAAGTAAAAGACAGAATACATTTACAAAACGTATTGCCTGTGAAGAACCGACAAAAAAACAACATATTAACATAAAAACAAACCCCGATTTTTTTCAGTATGTTAAATTGAATCTTTAAGCAAAAGGCTGGTAATTGTGCAATGAATGTCGACCTGCCTAACCTGCCTGCCTGTATTAACTATAATATGTATTCATTTTTTTGTTGAAGGAGTTATCTTGGAGTAACAATCCACTGGCTGGATCCGACCACTCTGGCAAGGAAAACAACGGTTTTGGCATGTAGGAGAGTCGTTGGCAGTCAAACTCATGACATATTGGCCAAGCTGCTGAATTCTATCAACAACGAGTTCAGTATACAGAACAAAATTGTTTCTACAACAACTGATAATGGATCGAATTTTGTGAAAGCCTTTCGGTAAGCTTGCGTCTTTGTGAAAAAGCATTGTTAGGCTGTCATTTTTTTACTCACTAAGCCTAACAGTTGTCAGTTGAAAACACTTGAAAATTTAGATCCATTAAAAAAATAATTTTTGTTAGATTTTTGTTTCCAACTAACTAAAATATTTCTAAAAACACTACGCATATGTTAATCTAGTTGTAAATATTTTTTCAGCGTCTATGGTCAACCAGAAGCCCCCGAGGATGAGGATGGTGACGACCAACAGTTCATCGCCATTGCAGACGTGCTGGACATGGACGCAGGGAATAGCGATTACGTTCTGCCGAACCACGAGAGGTGTGCTGCCCATACCATGAATTTAGTAGCCACCAAAGATACGGAGGGGGCTGCTGATAACGCAGCGTACAAAAGAAAATCCCGGGCTGCACTGGCACTTTGCCAGGGATTGTGGAATAAACAGAATAGTAGTTCCCTAAATGCTGACATTGTGAAGGGTAAACTAGGAATTTACCTTTTGACACCAAATGCTACTAGATGGAATTCTCTTTTTGATTCCTTGTTGTGCCTGAATAAACTCATACTGGAAAAGACCCAGTTGCTAGATCAAACAATTGACCAGTTGGGTTTACCCCGATTCCGAGATAATGACAAAATCTTCATCGCGGAATACTGCAAGGTATGTTTATAAGACTTTTTTTTTTGCACAAAATTATTTATTAAAACATCTATTCATTAAATATTATAATTTATAAAAGAGTTAGTTTGGTTTACTGGAAGTTGAAATTAAAGTGTTCCAAAATATTTATTTATTCGACTTTTGAGCTGAAATATTTCCAGAATCAACTGCAATATATTTTACCATTAGTCCACACAAAAGTGTCATAATTATTAACATTGTTGAACTTTTCTATACTACCACCAAGGTTGCTGTATTTAGAGGAGCCTGAAAAATAAAAATAGGATTGTATCGATAAGTAATGAATGAGAAATAATGTTACATGGTCATTGATCCAAACGCATTGTATCGAAATACCGGTGAACCATAACTTCTTAATCATGTTTTGTTTTCTTATTTTTGTTGTAGGTCATGAAACCTGTTGCCAATGCTCTCGACACGCTACAAGCCGAGAAAACCGCCTACATGGGAGTTCTTCTCCCAACCTTACACTCTCTTCGAAGAAGATTAGTGAAGCTGAAAGAAAGCCGCGAACTCGAGATCTGCGAGCCTCTGGTTTCCGCCATCATCAACGGGGTAGATACCAGATTCTCCAATCAATGGTTCCGGAAGGACCTTGTTCTGGCCTCTGCTTTGCATCCACATTTCCGGTTTAAGTGGATAATGGATGCATTGAAGGAGGAGACTGCCCGCAGATGGCTGGAGGACTTGATCAAGAGTTCTACTCCAGTAACCGAACCAGCAACTGCGGAAGTGAACGCCGACAGTAGTGATGAAGGGGTCTTCGACTTTGAGGGACCAACAGTTCAACCAGGGTCATCCCATTCTGAACTGGACTTATATTTATCTTCCCCACACTTGGAAATCTCCATTCTTTCAAACTTTCCCATAATTAGAAAATTATTCATTAAATATAACACTGCAATACCCTCTAGTGCTGGAGTAGAAAGAATTTTCAGCGCTGGAGGGCTGATCTTCACTAATAGGCGTGGCCGCATGTCAGATGCAAACTTCGAGCGTTCTTTACGACTAAAGATAGGAATGTAATGTGATCACCAGTTTTGATGGTTCTACATCACAATTAGAATATAGCATCTATATCAACAAGTTCAGGATTTTGCATTTTGTAGCATCTATTATTTATATATTTTGCTAAAATCTATTATAATCCTTTGAAATTTGAGAAGTTTTGATTATAAATATGAAAACCATGCTTTAGTGGCTGTTAATTCATAAAAAAGCATCTATATCGCTGATATGCTAATAAATCGCGGATATAGGCTCTTAGTCTTATCGCACTTTGTCGCTTTTTCAAAACTATGTCCGAACCTCATAAAATTGCATGAGACGTGGAGAAATGAATACAAAATGTACATTGAAGCATATTTTTAATATTTTGCTTCTATAGCAAATGCGAGATGTAGTTAATTTACACATCTCTACGTATGAACATTAAATTAACAATTTGAATGAAACTGTGTTACTGATTATGAATTTTTACCTGTATGAATTGTGTGTGTGTCATGTGTTATGTGGTGCCGCCAAAATTCAAATCAGTTGATCAATTCAGTAATCACATATTTATACTATTTTTAGTAGGCTTAAGCGTTCCTCCTTAATCGTTACCTTGATTGATCAACATGATTCGCTTTTTGCGATGTCACGCCGGCAAATACAACACCTTATATCCTATATCCAATCATTTCTCCGCTAAAGTAACTTTTACCAGGAACTTTTACTATTTCAGGAATTTAAAAGTTCCTTTTTTTTGCCAGGAACTTTAACTTTTAAAAGTTCCTTTTTTAGCCTAAGTAACTTAACTTTTAAAAGTTCCTATATTTGAGGAACTTACCCATCACTGTATAATATGTCAACACAAGTTTAAGTTTAAATATAGTAGGTGTATTACTATTAAGTGAAGACGGACAATTTAGTGTATACACCTTACAGTTTTATTATCAGATATAATATGTCAACACAAGTTTAAGTTTAAATATAGTAGGTGTATTACTATTAAGTGAAGACGGACAATTTAGTGTATACACCTTACAGTTTTATTATCAGATATAATATGTCAACACAAGTTTAAGTTTAAATATAGAAGGTGTATTACGTATACGGGAAGAGAGACAATCTAGTACGTATGCCTTAGTCTTAGAATTTGATTAATAATATTGAGTTGGTAAAGAGAGTGATTATATGATTGTATTATAAGAGTACGATGCACTCTTTTCTTTTAGAGGGGGGGTATTGCTACGCTGGATATACGATGGTAGGGGGTGCAAGGAGCAGCTGACTCGAGATGCACTACGCATGCGTGAACTACCCTTATGGTTGAGTGGTGTTGAGGATAGAATGTTAGGAGGGAAATGTATGGTCAGTGTTGTAAGGCGGGGTTAGAAGAAAGACGTGGTCTAGTGACTTCTATCACCGATTACAATAGCGAAGGTATACTAAATAAATATACATGAATTCTACTCTTCCAGTCACACTCGAACAATTATTACCCTAATACCATTCAAGTTGCGACAATAGTATTGCATAATATTATATATATATATATATATATATATGACAAATTGGCTCTTTACAAGCAGCCCTGTTGGTCATTGTTAACTTGGATTAAATTATGTTGACTCTATAGTTCATAATAGATTAGTTCATGACAGGTTGTTTGTGTTGTCTTTGGTTAGATTGGTTAGGTCAGAGAGGCTTTATACTGGGTCAGGTTAATTCGATCAGGTAATATTCCATTAATCTCGAAATACTCGAAACAACGCCCGCCACGAGTTGCGACATTCTTAAGTCTAGCTGATAATGAGATAATAATATGCTTTTTTCAACTATGAATTCTGTCTTGCAGTGAACTCGGGCCCATTAGGGGGGCCATTACGGGGCCCATTACGAGTACTCCAGTAGCAGGAGGTGCTTTAGACCGAGCAGGTAGTATGCACCATCTACGTCATGGAAAGGGTGCCGTTACCGACATCACCCATTCTTTGCCAGCCAGTGGTGACCCCCAGGATCGAGGGACCGAAGCAGCTGACACTACGATGATTGTAGCACCCGGAGTAATGGACGAGCAACATCCTCAGCAAAATGGCTCGTTAACAATGAGGCGAACCAGGCAATCAAGTCGGGTGTCCCTCACAATAATGTAAGTGTACAGACTGACCATTATAGGCCTATTCTTGAATGCATTTATTCATCTTATTGTATTGTATAGGCCTCTAGGTCTAGACCCTTCTCATTTTATTTCAGACTTCTCTGTTATTATCATCATATTCTATTTTTGGTTTGTCTGTAGTCTGTAGGTCAATTGAATTGCTAAAACTGATCCATAATAAGTTATTCGATCAATTAAAACTACCTAGATTGGGTGCACAACGTCAACTGGGCTCAAGTTCTCCAAGTTGTGATTGGAATTTTGAATAAACTCGTGAAAATATAAATGATAGGCCTAGTTTGTACTATTTTGTTCACGTGTTGAATTTGCTAGAGTAGACTTACATTTTCACAGCTCAGTTATCCAAAGACCACACATTATACATATCTACATAAATGCATCAGTTGGAATTGTCATAACATTAAGGTACGGTACCAAATGTGGGGAAAAAGACAAAGTGACTCAAAGCTCTGTCCCTGATAACAGTCAATTAATTGTGACGGTTGATGAAAACTTTTCAAAACTGATTCAGTATAATAATTCAACATTACATGGTTTGTTTCAGGCGAAAGTTACGTTGGGTGCTGGGATCGGCGATGTGATCTTCGACAGTTACGTGGTGGCCCAGAAAGTCAAGAGGGGGACAGATGGGGACTCGATGTTCATAAAAATTATGCAACCATGATTTGGGGATCAGCGGAACTTGTAAACCGCAGTGTCACCGGCCAGCGCTGCGTGGCAATCAAAGGTTCAAAAGCGAAGGCTTCACTAACGCCTGAAAAACTTCAAAAACTAGGTATAGGCTTTACCACTATACACTCAATGGCTATACCATACATTTATCCATTTTGTAGTCTCATTCTAAATTACAATAACTTGGTTCATAACTAGGTTGTCATGTTCTAGACCTAGTGTAATAGTGTGATGTAGGTCTAGTCGAATTAGGGCTCAAAGTCTCGAACTTATGTCAAAAGGAAAATTAATTACAGTGCCTATGGTTCATTCTTATGCTTAGGCTAGGGACCAAGGATATTTCAATTCCATCCTAACAATTTGACTAGTGAATTGAAATTATTGAATGAATTCATAAGACGAATGCCTGACGATACTTGAACATGTTCGAAGAAGCTCGCTTCGAGCACAATGCTTTACTACGTAAAAGAATGCGACAATGAAGGAGACAGATAAACTCTAGGCCTACCACGGAACCTCTCGATTTCGAGTTGCAGATTTTATCACATTATATAGACTGTCTTGAAAGATCGTTCGGACTCTAATCGACGACATAAGAGATGATTTGCCGGTGCCAGTACAAAGAAATTTGCTATTTTTGTCCCATTTAGGGTAAGGTTGGTGAAATTGGACCAGCACCTAAATTGGAACTTTGCTCTAATTCCACCAGAACCAGTTGTATCTGCCATCTATATTTTTTTCATGAAACTACATCCTGATATGAACTCAAGTTTCGAATTTCATGTCGATACCTCTAAATGCGACTTCGCTGTTACGATTTCGATGTTCGATGCATTTGCGATGTAATATTTCCGGTGTGGCTCTAAACGTGTGAAAGACGAAATGTAAGTAAAAGAGATTTTATATATTTCATATTTGAAAAAGAACGTAATTGTACGCATTATTCAAGCTTGTAATTTGATGATAGTTCATATTACAGATACTTCTTGTAGTTTGAGTGATATATCAGCTAGTTGCTTAAATTGAAACGAAAAAAGTTACTGAAATTGGAACCAACATAACCTCAAATTTGTAGCACGTTTTCGGTTTATCTTGACTTTTTATACACAATTCATGAATCAAGGTAGGCCTAATTCTAGTACTAATATTTCGTGTGCCTTTTAATGATGTTGAAACTATTTAAGGATAGAGTAGAATGGAATAGACGTAAGCAAACGTATGTTTCAAATCTGAGAAATAGGCTAGGCAGGGCCGTATTTACGCCTAGGCAAACTAGGCAGCTGCCTAGGGCGGCAAAGTTTAGGGGGGCGGCATTTCCTAAATGTGTTAAAGACTATGTATTTTCGATATTTGCACAAACATCTGCAAATGAAAGACAAATTATTGCAAGAAATGAGCAAGCATTTACTCCACATAATCAAAGGTGAGTCACGACTGTTATTTATTTCGAAGTTGCCTTGTTCTCTTCTTTACGCTGTAGCGCGGCGGTCTTGGATTATCAGTCACCTTATTTGCGCGCCCTGCATTGTATTTTAAAAATATTAAAATCCTTTGATCACCCGCCTTCATTTCCAACAATGTTATAACAACCAGTTGGAGCTTGTATTGAGCCTACATGCAAGTCGTCACTGGCTCTTGACCGTAGACTGAAATATTAAGATAGAAAAGTAAACACTGCACAAAGCACACCAGGCAGTTTCATTTAGAACAGCGATACAATCACATCGGGGTTTAATATGAATATCGGAGAAAACAGTGTGTGAAGTGTGTTCGATTGTTTTTATATAGTGATAAGTGATTAGTGATAGCGTATCTTAGTTGATTGAATGTGTAGTTAGCTACAATTATAGTGATTAGTGACTAGTGTGCTGTAGTGAATTCAATCAAAGTGTACCATGAGCGATTCACGTAAGAAACATAGTGGTTCCGAATACAGAAAGAAAGCAAAAGAAAAACTAGCTAAAGACAGGGATCTTCTTGGGAAAGTGCATAAACTGGATACATTCTTCACAGTTGGAATTACAAAATCTGCGGCTGCCGGTGCATCTTTCGAAGGTACCGTTAAACAAACTATTGAAAGTGACATTGTTATTATTCAGTCTGAAACCGATGTGTCTATTAAGGATATAAGTAAAACGGAATTACGTACAACAAGAGATAGTCCACAGCACACACCTGTATGTTCGAGTGATTTTAGTGAAAGCTCATCCTCGGTACTTTCGAGTCACTCGAGTCTCGTGGTGGATAATAACAAAAATGAACATCCTATTCCGTATGTTAGTGACGATCCTGCCGAGTGGATTGTAAATGATGAAACACGAGATTACCTTTCATGTCATGGAATTAAACAAAACAAAGAAGAGGACTTTGAAAGTACAAAGCGTGTGTATGCCGACAGTGCAAGATACCTTTCTCAATCTCTATTCGTTCGCACACAAGTCAATGGTGAAACACGACCTAGACCATGGCTGATATTCTCGAAACTGAAACGTGCCGTGTACTGTGCCCCGTGTAGACTTTTTGGAAAGGTATCTATGTTTGCTACCGACGGGTATAACGACTGGAAAAACGGTGCGCAACGCATGAAGGAGCATGAAAATTCCATAGACCATCGTTCTGCCACAGCAACACTTCTCGAAAGACAAAATACAGCTGGAAGAGTAGATAAAGGTTTAGTGCTTCAAACACAAGAACAGATTAAGTATTGGCGAGATGTGTTAAAACGTGTCATAGCATGTGTTCGGTCGCTAGTATCACGGGGTTTACCATTTCGAGGTACTGATGAGCGATTTGGTTCAAATCACAGCGGCAACTTCATTTCATCACTTGAGTTGATTGCCGAATTTGACCCTTTTTTGGCTAAACACATTAGAATTCACGGAAATAAAGGTAGTGGCCATACATCCTATCTCTCTGTGTCTACCAGCGAAGAGTTTATCGAAGTTATGTCGGACAAAGTGACAAGTACCATTGTAGCGGAGATAAAAGCAGCTAAATATTATTCCATTAGCGTTGACTCCACCCCGGATATATCGCATGTAGATCAACTATCGTTCATCGTCCGTTATGTCTCGATTGAAGGTTTACCGGTTGAACGGTTTTTGAAGTTCATTCCAAATTGCGGCCACAAGGCAGAACGGCTAGCTACTACTGTTCAGGAAACTTTGAAGAATTACGATTTGGACATTTTGAACTGTCGTGGGCAGTCATACGATAATGCGAGTAATATGTCCGGCAAGTATTCAGGCCTTCAAGCAAGGATCAAGGAAATAAATCCTCTTGCCAAATATGTTCCATGTTCAGCTCATTCGCTAAATCTCATTGGCGCATGTGCTGCCGAATGTTGCTCTTCTGCAATACTCTTTTTCCGCATCCTACAGGAACTTTACACATTTTTCTCGGCCTCTACTCATAGATGGGAAATATTACTTAAGCACCTACGACCTAGTTCCTTGGTGGTGAAGAGTTTATCACAAACAAGGTGGTCGGCAAGGCACGATGCGTGTCGTAGCCTGTGCTCCTCGTGGCAGGAGATTTTGACTGCTTTAGATTCAATTTCGCAAGATAGTGATGAGAAACCTGTTACACGCTCTGAAGCTTTGGGGATTTATAAGTCTCTAGATCGTCTTGAAACCTGCTTCATGGCCCTCTTATGGAACGATGTTTTGGAAAGATTCCACACTGTAAGCAAGAAATTGCAGGCAGTAGATATCGAACTCGACACTATTGTGGAATTATACCAGTCTTTGTCCGAGTATATTTCACGTATTCGCGATATGTTTGACATATACGAAGAAAAAGCCATCCAAACCTGTGGGGACAACACCTACGAAGACGACATCACAAGGAAGCGGAAACGCAAGACAATGTTTGATGAGGAGAAAAGATATGAAACAGAATTCACTGGCAGAGACAGATTCAGGGTAAATGCATACAACGCCATCTTAGACAGATTGAGTGCAGAAATAACCCGGCGGGGCAATTCCTATTCGTTGTTAAGTGATAAGTTCAATTTTTTGTCAAAGCTGCACACTTTAGAACCAAACGTCGTTGTCGAAAAGTGTGAGAGCCTGCAAGTCTACTATCCTGGCGACATAGAAGACACGTTTGGGAATGAGTGCCTTCATCTTGGTGGCTATTTGGCCAAAAACCAAATCGGAAACTGTTCTGGCATTCAGCTATACAAAATTCTATTTTCAAAGGGGTTAATTGACGTATACCCTAACGTGTGTGTAGCGCTGCGGATTTTGGTGTGTCTCCCAGCTTCGAACTGTTCAGCGGAGCGATCGTTCTCAGCACTGAAGAGGGTGAAGAATTATCTTCGTTCAACGATGGGAGAAGCCAGGTTAAGCGCACTTTCCGTATTATACATCGAATCTGAATTACTTCGTAGAATAGATTATGATGAGACAATTGACAACTTTGCTGCGAGGAAGGTGCGACGTCAGCAGTTTTCGAGGCCTATACTTTCAAGTGAGTTAACCCCATTGACTAGATTAATTGCTATGTAATATGGGGAGGGAGAGCCAAAATTATTTGCCTGGGGGCGGCGCAAAACCTAAATACGGCCCTGAGGCTAGGGCCTAGACGAGCTAGGTCTACACCATAAAAAGATAACTTGATTTGTTTTAGATGGCAAAAAGAGGAAAATATGGTACCTGGACCTCTGATGATGTGGAACATGCCTTGGCAGCATTACGGAATGGTACTTCTGGGTTGAATGAATGTGCACGGAGATACAGTGTTCCAAAAACTACACTTAAACGACGTGCCGAGGGGAAAAATGTTCGTGCAGTAGAGGGTCGTAAGCATATGGGGAGATTTGCCACCTTCACAGATGAAATTGAGAGGGATTTAGTTCCACACATCCTCACATTGGAAGAACGGCTGTTTGGTTTGACCATTATTCAGGTTCGGAAGCTAGCGTTTGAAATTGCGGAGCGAGCGTAACGCAATTCCGCACACTTTTAACAAAGAGGAAAAATGTGCCGGTAAGCGTTGGTATTATGCATTCATGGCGCAAAATCCAACTTTGTCGCTTCGTCAGCCGGAGTCGACATCAATGGCAAGAGCTCAAGGCTTTAACAAAGTGCGGGTCATGGAATTTTTCACTTTGCTCGAGTCTTTGTGCAATAAATATAAAATTGACGCGACATAGATTTATAACTGCGACGAATCGGGATTTTCAACAGTCCCAAAAAAAGCATCAAAACTTCTGGCACTAAAGGGGAAACATCAAGTAGGTGCCATCAGTAGCGGAGAGCGTGGAGTTAATACCACGATTTTGTGTTGCGTAAACGCAGCAGGTAACTACGTACCGCCCATGATTATCTTCAAGAGAAAAAGAGAGAATAATCAGCTCAAGATTGGTGCTCCTCCAGGAAGTGACGTTGTCCATTCGGACACTGGATACATCAACTCAGAACTATTTGTGCGTTGGTTGCGCACCTTTATTGCATTTGTTAACTGCAATAAAGACACAAAACAAGTGATTTTATTGTTAGATGGTCACACTACACACAGTAGGAATATTGAAGCTCTGGAGCTGTGCCAGGATCATGGTGTTATTGTCATTCAATTACCAGCACACACAACGCAGGGGTATTTCAAACCATTGGAAACTTATTATACTCAAGCTGCAGAAAATTGGCTCCGAAGCAATGTTTCAGAAAAGATCACACAGTTCCAAGTGTCTCAATTACTGGGGGAAGGATACTGCAGAGCGTCCACAATTCAAAACGCTGTTTCAAGTTATCCGTGGTCTGGAATCGCGCATATCGCGCATATCAGACTTGTATCTAACACTAAAGTACAGTCTAAAAATGAAAGTCAGCATTTAATGGAAACCGACAATGGAGATCTAAATATACTTCCTCTCCCTGCTGGGCTGGGTGTGGTGGTGAGGGGGTGGGGAGGTAGGGGTGTCGGGGTTGGAGATTTCACCTTCGGGGAATGCCAGCCCTCCCCCCCCCCCCCCCCTCCCTCCACACTCAGAATACCCCATATTACGTCTTGGGTATATATGCCATGGATACACGTTATTGATTTCATGTTTGGATCTATAATCAGTGATGTTTTGATTTCAGGTGCGATACAAAAGAATCTAGGAGCGGTGACCACATCCAGGGAACTGCTCACTGGGTGTTCAAGATATCTGAAAGACGCGGTCGATCGTATGAAACCAGAGGCTATACAAATAACTGAATATAGTTGACGTAAATATAGATGACGTGGATGTAAATAATACCGACATTGTTTCATCAGCTGTCTACAGGTCATTATTCGAAGGAATAAACCTCCACTTTCATTGCCCCGCAAAAGATTCCTGCAAGTAATGTGACGGGTTTAAAATGAAATTATCCATTACCGAATGTCCTTTGGAGAAAGCAGAATTAAGTACAGCACACGAACAGCACCTGAGAAAGGCTGAAAAGGCCAGAGAATCAATGACAGCTGGCGTGTCGATGGTTCACTGAAACTTGCAGAGTAGTTGCAGTATCTATTACTTTACCATCTGATAACCGTAAACGTTAACTCATGTTTGTATATGTGTACCCTCACCCTTGGGAAAACAGAAAGGTATTTATATCTTCTTGCTGAGGGGCCGATCACAGCGGACGAAAACAGAAGGCCACGGTATTCAAGAAGAGGTGTAGTTAGGGTAGGAGATGTTTGTGTTGTTGCTATAATGTACCACGCTACACACGCAAAGTAAGTAAACAATTTAAATTGAGCAAATAAGCCATAGGTGTAGCTACATTCTTCAAGGTCTCATGGTGGATGACAAAGAGCTGGTGAATGGAATCCATTTCAATGATTTATCTCATCAAAGCAAAGCCTAGTCAAGAGAGCAACTCTGCACACACACATAAGTTCGAAGTAAAAATTGAGTAATAATCCCCTGCATTATTTCAATGTTTAAAATAGAATGCTTTGACTAGTAATTCATCAATAACGTATTCCATAAAGTATTTCGAGTTTCGAAATGGACACTGTATGACGCACTGACACCTATCTTCTTTTCCGAGAAGAACATAGCAGTTGGTGCAATGTTGGAATTGGGGAGGTATGCGGCGTATCAGTTCACGGCGATTTCCAACGTCGGATACACGTTGGTATCCAACGAAAAAAACACTCCGTGTAGTACGTGTCATTGATGGAGTCGGCCCAACCTTGGAATTCCCGCGGACTATGATGCTCTATCATGTCTTGGATTTATTCCGTGCACCACCGTTGGTACAACATTGGAATACATGCGGCTGCCGCGTCTATTTATGCACTCGTATGAAAAAGAATGCCTTCTGTAAAGAATAGAAAAGCAGATGCATATTGCACATGTGTTAATGATAAATTCAAGAATGATCATTTTGGGATAGGATATTGTGTCTTTAGTTTTCAGTTTGTGTCTTGTAAAATGTAAACGACAAGTCAGTTGCCTTTAGATATTCTCAAAGACAAGACGCTTAGCAAACTGTTCGTAAAGGAGTTCTTTTAACTAATTTCATAAATTTGTCATTTACATGTTATTATAATTTTGATTACTTATTTCATTTCTCAACCGAGTTTCAAGTGATAGCCGTAGCACTATGAGACGAGCTCGTCTTTTGATTCAGGGATTTTGACGATATAGAGAAAATATTGCTCAAGACATTAAAAAAGAATTGAAATCTGTGAAGAAAACCAGAAGGCTAGATTCATTCATCGACAATAATAACAACGGTCTGGTGAGTTGAGTAAATCAATTATATACATTCTTGAACGTTATTTTGAGCGTTATAGGTTTCAAAATATGGAAAAATTTTGCCTGCGGCGTGTGGACCTCCGGCGGCTGGGGCGCCCTAGCATGATCTATCCCATTGCCATCAATTTTTGCCACTGCATGCCTTCACTCAGAAGTCACGCCTCGCCACTGGTATGTATGTATGTATGTAATTTTATGGTTTTTAGTATTGTTCTTTTACTTTTTTACAATACATTTATTTAATAGTATCCTTGCTGATCACTCTTTTCCATTTCATTTCATCTCAGCTCCTTCCATTATTTTTCTGAAATCATCCACAGAGTTAGGCCACTCCTCATTAAGTTGACCTCCCAGTGACTGGGATGATCCAGATGTGACATCAACTTCCGAGGTGAACCTAATCGTTAATGTTGTAGTATCAGAGCCTCTGGACATACAATCCTCTCCGAACATATTGACTTCGACAAGTAAGACGTTTGTTCATTCTGATGACATTCATGTTAGGCCTACACCTTTATGCAGAATGGCTACTGCTCCTCTCCGCACTAAGCCTGTGGACTCACAGATGTCTTCCTCGGCTTGTCCATGTAAGGATTCGGTGAACCATTGCGTTCGATAGGTACGCCTAGTGCTTACATACAAACCACGCAATCATTGACTACGGAAGCTGTCAAAAATGACCTACCTCATAGCAAGAGTACTTCTCCCTCGACTTTTGAGTTGACGTACTCAGAGATACTGTCAACAACGTTCAAGAATTCCGGAGTGACATCCCCAGAGTCATCACCTAATGTAAGCACCGATTCAAATATAATTTGCGTCACACGTCAAAAGGAAGTATGGTCTCAATTATGAAGAGTGTTATCACTTGGCCTATACCCCGTACGTCTAAGAAACGAATGCCTAAGATTCACATGCATTCGGTTTTAACATGTACCAAGTGGATGGAGATTCAGGAATTCAAAAATTAAGAGAAGAAAGAAAAGGAGGATGAAAAAGTAGAGAGAAAAAGGAAACAGGATTCTGCAACTAATATTAAGAGAAAGAAGAAAAGAAGCCAACTGCAAGTCAAAGAATGCAGCAAGTCCAAGTACCAGCAATATACATTCACCAGTGAATTCTGCAACAGCCATACTCTCTCTTCAACACCAGGTTACAACACCAGAAGTGAGAATTATTTTTACCAACCCCGACATACCTTGAAACTATATGAAAAAAGCCCAATCTACTCAGGAACAGTTTTATACAAAAACTTACCAGCAACAATTGAATCGATACCTATCCACATTCATTTCCTTTCATTGGCTACAATGTTATTTGTTATTTGGGGAAAGTATTTCCTCAACATCTAAATTGCTTTCGATAATGAAACAGCTTTCGATGTCGATCGTATCTGTCTGTCTAGATATTTATCTGTGTGTGTGTTAATTTAATTTGTATTCATACAGGTACATATTGGCAGAGGGGTCTACATTAAGAAATTGGCGTATGATGTTGCCAAGGCATCAATGGGAACAACAAAAGGTTCTATTTTTGTTCGAGAGATTGCGGTGGCAGTTTTCGGAACGGAAGTTCTTCGCGTCAGCAGTGTGACGGGAAAGAGGGGCCCATACACTCCAAAGGATGAGCCACCAAAGCCAGCCCTCGATAAAAACAAGACTTTGGCAATTAAAGGTATAGTTCTCGAACAATTGTATTTAATTATTCATTTTCCTAGGAGATGAGCAGAATTTCTTGATCATTCCCTTACTGAGACGTGAACAAGGGGTTATTAACGTGTTTCCAAGTCGTGTTTTTCATAGGTTGTGAATAAGTCTTATTTGGGGGTTACCAAGTGGTTATCAAGGGTTTATGTAGTGGTGTGAAACCTGTTAAAGGGGAGATGGGAAGCTTTTTTTTTTTTTTTACTTTTTTTTTTATGCATTAATTAAATACTTTATACATATTTTATTCACTTTTTGAAGTCATATTTGGAGATTATCTTTCCTAAATGTATTTAAAAAAATGTTTTAGTACACCACTGCAGAGTATTTTCTACACTTTTCGCACCCCAAAACCCATTTTCTGTCTCAAATTGATTTTTCCTCTGTTTGAATGCAGCGGTATATCTAGTATTTTTTTGAATACATAAGTATCTGTCAACCACTGCCTTCTAGAAATGTTAATATACAAAATCCACATTCTTCTTCTTCTTAGTTTCTGTGGTTACTGTTTTAGTTTGACACATGGTTTGAGATTTATGTTTCTAAACAAGTGAAGCTGAAAATGCCTAGATCTGAAAGATTGTTCAAAAAAACTCGTGGGAGGAGGAATCAGTTTTCAAGAATTGTGTTAGATAATAGTTTAGATATTAATTCGAATGTAATTTTAACACCAATTGACAATTTGGTATAAGAAAGTCCTAGGCCTAGCCCATGTCCCCTTCTAACCTCTACACCTGAAGTGTTGCCTGAAGCTGATGGGAAAACAGATATATCCGCCTCTTCAGTGTCATCTTCCAGAAAAAAACTATCACTTTCAAAGGAACTGTTTGACATTTTGCCTGAAGTTGAAAGTTCATCAGACTACCAATTGCTGAAGATAGATCTTCTATCGGCTGCTCTTCAACAGTTTGTAGCGTTTGGTAAGTGCGGAGAGAGAGACTGTGTCACCGTCACCGAGAATGTTCTTCGGAGGAATGGTTTGGGAACGACATTAGTTTTGAAATGTACTAAGTGTTATTCATGTCTTGAATTTCAAAACTCGGAACCAACGCAGCATGGCCCAGAAGTCAACGTACGGTTCGTCTATGGCATGAGGACCATCGGACGCGGTCAGAAACCGTCTCAGATGTTTTGTTCCGTGCTTGGCATTCCAAACCCACCAAGTAAGTTTATGCCACTGTATAAAAAGATTGGCACTTCCCTCAAGAGTGTGGCTGAGGAATCTATGAAGTCTGCAGTTCAGGAAGCAGTCACAGAGAATATTGAAGCCGAGACACCTAATAATTTATTTATTGGTGCTGACGGCAGCTGGCAAAAGCGTGGCCATACATCACACAATGGGCTTGTTGCAATAACCAGTGTTGACACAGGAAAGGTTCTTGACATTGAGTGCTTAACCAACTACTGTCAAGGGTGTGTGGTGAATAAGTGTGAAGAAAGAAAAGAAGGCCATAAAACCGCTTGCGTACAAAACTACGAGGGCAACAGCGGCGGGATGGAAGCGGACGGTGCTGTCCGAATGTTCCAACGGTCGGAACAGACTCGAGGTGTCCGCTACACGAAGTTTCTTGGCGACGGGGACAGCAAGGCTCATAAGCGTGTTTGTAGCAGTCTCCCGTACGGACTTGATACACTCATTGATAAGTTAGAGTGTGTGGGTCACGTCCAAAAAAGAGTAGGATCCAGGATGCGACGACTGAAGACGGAACTCAAGGGGAAGAAGTTGTCCGATGGCAAGCTCCTATCGGGCAGAAACCGCCTTACGGATAAGGAGATTGATAGCCTCCAAAATTACTATGGAGTAGCCATAAGAGGCCACAATAGTTCAGTGAAGGAGATGAAGATGGCCATCCGGGCAACTTATTTCCATAAGTTGTCCACCAACGAGGGGCCGCAACACAACGTGTGTCCAAAAGGGATTGAATCCTGGTGTCGATACAATATGGCTATAGCTACTTGAAACACTTATGACCACAAACATTCACTACCCCAAGCCGTTATGGATGTTTTGAAACCCATCTACCGTGACCTCACTAACAACGACCTGCTGACCAAATGCCTCCACGGCAAAACAGAGAATGGAAACGAAAGTTTCAATAACGTGGTGTGGATGCGCTGTCCGAAGACCGTGTTTGTTGGATTCAACGTATTCCAGATGTGCACATATGATGCGGTAATCCAGTTCAACGATGGAAATGTGGGGAAAGTCAGAGTGTTACAACAACTTGGATGCACCGTTGGAGACTTTTCGCTACGACAACTTCGGCGGATTGACGAGCAACGGGTTCGTAAAGCTGATTTTGCCATATCGGCTTTGGCTAAAGCAGCTAGAAAGAAGAAGAGAGGAAAAAGTAAGAAGAAACAGGATGAAAGTAATCCAGATGATCCAGAATATGGACTAGGTATAGCTGCACTCTGAGCAGCAAGTCCTACTGTATTGGTTAGTTCAACTGTCTGATTTTACTGCCATGTTATAGGGCCTAATAGTCAATTTATCTCAGTTTTATAAAATTTTCCACAAATGTTCCTTTTTCTCAGAAACTATTGTACTTAGGATAGTAATTTTTTATGCATTTGTGTCAAATACTTCTACAGAGTTACGACCATTTTTATGTTGATATCATGAAAAAAAATAAAAAAAAATAGAGAAACATCGAATGTGTAGGTTTTTTGCCTGCAAAAAAACAAGGAAATTCAAAATTACAAAAAAAAAATGGTGCACTCAAATGAAACAAATTTGGTCTAAAATGTGTATTGATACTTCCACAATAAGTAAAAAAAAATCAGCATCCCAAGTCTTACAGATGTTTTGGAAAAGGAATATTAGTAAAGGCAAATTTAACATTGCAGGTATAGGCCTTTCCATCTCCCCTTTTAAATACTCTTTCGCCTTATAGATACATAGAAGTTATTCAAGGGTTACGAAGAAGTGAGTTAATGGTTAGATACTTCTAAAATAGGGGAGAAGAGGGCACATGTAAACGGGGGGTACATGTAAACAGGGTACATATCTAGCTTTGTAAGTTGTTTGAAAAATCTGAAAAGAATCTAAATAGTTGTTAGTACTGCATTTCCACTGCCTTGTAAGTTTCAGCTGATTTGAGAGTCCCTTTCTCATGATATCAACCATTCCATGTTTTCGACTACTTGAAGTAAGTATTTGAAAAAACGATTTACCATTAATATAATTTTGGCACAATGTATCTCCATGAATTTAACTATAGAAATAATTAGTCCTATTAATAACTGTCAATGTAATATAATCATTTTCCTGGTTTATATAACATTTGATAATAAAAATCTTGTTTAAATGTGTTTTGAGGTTAGGGGCACATGTAAACAGCCACTCAGGGGCACATGTAAACAAGTTTCGATACCAATTATATTATTCAGTAGTGCTTGAAAATGATTAGCTTATCTTGGTTTTTGTATAATCAGTATATTGGATTAAAAAATGATCAATTTGACCTAATTCTTGCATTTCATATTCCAGAATGGTGAGAACTTATATAAAAAAGACAGAGCGAAGTAACATCTCGGAGGATGATGTGGCAAAAGCAGTGCGTTGTGTGATCGATGACCATATGTCTCTGCAGAATGCTGCCAATACGTATAATGTTACGAAAGCGATGCTTTTCAAAAGAGTTAGAAAAGAGAAACAGCGTCGGGAAGTGAATGGTAATCCTGTCGAAGATTCCGGCAACGAGAGCCCAGACAGCACAGAAGAAGACAAGGCGTCGAAATACGCTTCAAAATATACGAGCAGCCAGATCTTCACCAGTGCAGAGGAGGAGCTGCTGCAAGAGTACTTTTTGAAGTCGTCGAGTATCCACTATGGCCTGACATACATACAGGCGAGGACTCATGCTTCTCAGTATGCTGTCCGCCTGAAAAAGGAACTACCACCAACATGGTCTCAAAACAATACGGCAGGTATTGACTGGATGAAGGGCTACATGCGCAGGCATCCAACACTTCCTCTGCGAAAGCCAGAGAACACAAGTCTTGGCAGGTCTACTGGATTCAACGAGCACAGCGTGAACGAATTTTTCGACAATTTGGATGCCGTAATGGAACGGTACAAGTTCACCCCTGATTGCATCTTGAATGTCGACGAATCTGGTGTGTCCACGGTCCAGCCAAGTCCTCGCGTAATTGCCAAGTGCGGCAAGCAGGTTGGACAGGCTGTGTCAGCCGAGAGAGGACAACTGGTAACTTTATGTGGCATCATCAGTGCCATAGGAAATACCATTCCGCCATGTTACATATTCCCTCGTAAGCGGTATAAAGACCACTTTATTAAAGGAGCTCCTGAGGGAAGTTTAGGGTTAGCAACACCTAGTGGATGGATGAATTCGGAGTTGTTTCTTGAAGTGTTGCGGCACATCCAGAAACACACTACATGCACGAAAGACGTCCCCGTTCTATTACTTTTGGACAATCATGAGAGCCATGTTGCATTGGACTGCATTTTGTTTGCCAAAGATAATGGCATAGTAATGCTGTCCTTTCCTCCACATTGCTCACATCGTCTGCAACCACTTGACGTTGCAGTATATGGCCCGTTCAAAGGAAAGTTAAAGTATGCATTCAATGATTGGATGTCGAGCCACCCGTCCAAGACTATTTCGATTTACGACGTGGCTGAGCTCACGAACCGCGCCTACTTGACATCTTTACTCCGTCCAACATCAGAGCAGCATTTTCTTCTCCTGGTATTTGGCCGAAAAATCGACTGGTCTTTAGAGACGAAGATTTTTTGGGAGCATACGTGACTGATCGTCCAGACCCAAACACCACGATTACCGTTCAAGACATGGAGCCTTCAGCTACTACTGTAGAAGTTCTACCAAGTCCTTCACGGTCTGAAGGTAACCCAACAGTAGGCTTATCCAAAAAAGATGATTGTAAGGAAAAACTCACTCCAGAGGCTATTCGTAAAAATCCAAGGGAGCCGTAAAGGCAAATCGAGAGTTTATACCGATACACCAGAAAAATGTAGAATCGAACAACTGAAAAAAGCGAAGGACCAGGAGTTACAACAAGTGAAAAGTAAGGTTCCTCGTAGAAACTGAAACTTGCACATGTTACCGAAACGATCTCAGACATGAGTTACGAGTCCGATCTTGATAATGATTTCGGTTTTGAAGGTATTCCAAGTGATGAGGCTACTGAAATTTCGAAACTCAGCCCCACCGATAAGCTAAACGTGACTGACTTGTATTAGTGCGCTTTGCTACGAAGAAAACTGTATTATTTTATGTCGGAAGAGTAGACGAGGTGACAGCTCCGGACATATTGCAAGTGGAGTGGCTCAGGAAGAAGGACAGGCAATTCACGTTCCTGGTTGCTACTGACATAACTGAAACTCTGCGTGACAACGCAATTGCGAAACTTCCTGAACCATTTTTAGTTGGTGGAACAGCTCGAGCCGCAGCAGTCTTTTCGTTTCCAGTAGATCTAAGTGCCTATAATATAAGATAATTTCACTTGGTGCTACAGTAATTGCCTTTCAATCAAGTTAATATGCACTCACTTTTAGTCATCATTTCACTTTATTTAAACTTGTTTACATGTGCCCCTTCGAGTGTTCACATGCGCCCCACCATGGGGCACATGTGAACAAAATTCATTTTTTCTTTGGAAATTTTTTATGACGAAATGTTGGCATTAACAAACTATTTTCAAACTATGTATGTCTAGTTAAATGTATGAATAAAAGGATTTTCATCATTTGAATACAATTAGTTTTAAATCAACTGAAATTTGAACACTTGAACAAAACTTGTTTACATGTGCCCCCCCCCTTCCACTACGTCGAAAACCGGAGTGATTTTTAAGGGCTTATTTAGAGCTTATTTAGAGTTGATATAGTGGTATTCAACAAGTATGCAACCTTCAAAATGCACTTTCATCTTCAAGTAAATAACAAGTTATTGAACTATCATTGTTGGGACTACCTCAGCAAATGTTTAGACGAGCATCATTTCATGATGACTTGCAGTTTAGATTCAATCGGACCAAGAAAAACGAAGAGAACATCGAAGATATATATGATGGTGACGTTTATATGGCCCATTTTGGTGAAGACGGTTTTTTGTAACATATCACTAATTTGGAACACAGACGGTCTTTCACTATTCAAATCTTCGAAGTTTTCCATCATGCTATTAACGTGTTGCTTTACAAGAAAAGAATGAAACAGGAGAATATGCTTTTAGCAGGATTATGGTTCGGCACAGAAAAGCCTGAACCGAACACGTTCATGTTTCCATTTCACGCTTCTCTCAAAGATTCTATGAAAACGGTTATGACTTAAATGTGCCCTCGATGAATTCTAATATTAATGTGAAAGGCATGCTTTTGTGCGGAACATGTGATTTGTCAGCAAAAAGTCTGTTCTGCAATATAACCCAGTTTAATGGGAAATATGGCTGTGGTCGATGCAAAGAAATGGACAAGTCTCACAATTATTTCACAAAAAAAGTCAAGTCCACGTGTATCCGTACGATGTAAGAATATGATGGTGGAAGCGAATACACATCTCAAAAACACAGATGAGTTGTTGTTGTTTCACAAGGCCTATCAAAACAAGGAAGGGGATACTTTGATCGCTACATGCTCCAACCGACTACATGACTGAAGTGATGTCACTCACACTCGAGACATGTACGTCACAGAATGCCCGCGAATAATGCATGAAAAAGGTGTTCGAGCCCTTATTATGAAAGAAGTCATGCGAGCCGTAAATATGTACTTTCCGAAATGGTAAGACGAAAGTGATCTGTGCTATAAACATAGACTTCAAGTTCTCGAGCAGAAAGTAACAGTCAAGATTAAAAAGGAAAGTAGTTGGTTCTCTCAGGAGTTGCGTAGGCCCAAACTACAAAACACCTCTAGTAAAAAAGCAGCAAGACTCCATCTCAGAAAGCCGATCCACGAACGCGAAAACTCAATAATCTACGTAACATCTAGATCGAACATCATTTAGTTAGTTAGTTAGTTAGTATTGTTTTAAGGCGCTCAACGGCTGGGTTATCAGCGCCTACGTTTGTGCTAATTGTATGTATGAAACTTATCGGTATAATTACATTACAACGGATTTAAAAACAGGTTCCGGTGTAAAAAGCCGGGACCTGTCATACTTAGATGTAACAACTACTATACTAAATAACGATTGTAAACTACTTACTACTATAAAACTTAGCAACTATGTATCACATACGAGATCGAGCAACAGGTTCCGGTTTGAAAAGCCGGAACCTGTATAAAAACTACTATACTAAATAACAACTATAAACTACTTAACTACTATAAAACTTAACAACTACCTAGTACATATGAGATCGAACAGCAGGCTCCGGTTCACAAGGCCGGAACCTTTCACACATAGATGTAAAAATTACTATACTAAATAACCACTATACACTACACTACAGATGTAAAATAGACCGAACGAGACTTGATATAAAAGAATTGACTAGAAGTGACTAGATCTGGTTGTAAAGATCAGTTTCTCGGAGGAAAGCCACTAGCGTATCGATCGCTCCCTGATCGTCCTGGAGGATCTTGTCCAGGTCGTCAGGCATGTTCAGGCGACGACGCAGATCTCTGTGCTGTGGGCACTCTACAAGGATGTGTTTTACAGAAAGCGGGGCATCACACACAGAACATCTGGGAGGATCTTCTCGCCGGAGCAGGAGCCCGTGGGTAAGTTGACAATGGCCAATTCTCATTCTGGCCGTGACGACCTCTTCTCTCCGCGAAGAGCGGGAGGAAGAAGGCCAAACACGGACAGAAGGTTTAATTATTCTCTACTTATTTTCAGTGATGGAGCTCCACGAAGATTGCCATTGCGATAAGAAGGTATGTTTAAACATGTTTTGTAGGTCTTTTGACGGTGCATGTTTCAGGTCAATGCTGCTCCTAGTAGTGGCTTGTTTCGCAGCTTGGTCCGCCCTCTCGTTACCCGCTATGCCTGAATGCCCAGGTATCCAACAGAAAGACACCTCAGTTCCGCATGCATGTATTTCGGCTAATTCATTATGTATGCTCTGAAGCAGGTGTTCCATTGGAAAGTAATTCCCAATGGCCTCGAGCGAACTAAGGGAATCGGAGCAGATTACAAACCGTGTTCTCCTGTCTTTCTTGATAAAACGTAGGGCCATTAAAATCGCATACAGTTCTGCAGTATAAACGCTGCAGTTCTGACTTAGTTTAAAACATACATCCGCTGTACCCACTGTAAAAGCGCAACCAACATTATCATTCAGCCTGGATCCATCAGTATATATTGCAGTATGATCGTTAAAATGAGTACTAAGCATCGAGTAAAAGGTTTGCTGGTAGACAACTGGTGCGGTGGATGATTTCGAATAATTGGACAAGTGAGTGTAGCACTGAGGCTGAGGTATGATCCAGGGAGCTTTCTTGCTGAAGCTGGTCTTAATGGTGTCTCTCACATCAGTACCCATGCTTGCCAGTAGCTCCTGTAGACGTATTCCCAGTGGTCTCGTGCTCGTATGCCTCGCACCATAGATTGCCTGGAGTGGCGGATCGAATACCGTCCTATGAATGAAATGTTGAGGTAAGCTCTTGAGTTTTGATGCGAATGAACACATGAGGTATTTCCTCCGTACATCAAGTGGGGGTTCTCCGGACTCGCAATATAAACTAGTGACGGGGCTTGTGCGGAAGGCGCCCAGTGACAGACGAATACAAGAGTTATGAATAGTATTTAATGATTTGATATACGAGTCCCTAGCAGATGAATACACAATGCTACCGTAGTCCAATCTCGACCGGATAAGCGATCGGTAGAGTCGTAGCATGACAACGCGATCTGCGCCCCAAGAGGTTCCACTCAAAATCTTCATAATATTCATTGTTTTCATGCATTTAGTTTTCAGATCCAGAAGGTGCGTCTTCCAATTCAACTTCCTGTCCAATGTCAACCCCAGAAATTTAACCGACTCCGAACAGGTAATGTTGGTCCCTGCTAGCGTGAGATCGGGCTGCTGCTGAACGCCTCGCAGGCGGTTGAAGTTCACGGACGTGGTCTTCGAAGGAGAGAATCGAAACCCTGTTCGTTCAGCCCACTGCACAAGACGATTCACGGTAAGTTGGATTTGACGTTCAGCGATACTCAGCTTGGGTGACCGGTAGAAAATTGCCAGGTCGTCGACGAATAAGGAGTAACTCATGGGTCTCCTGATGCACGATGCAATGCCGTTGATTGCTATCAAAAACAAGGTGCAGCTCAGGACCGATCCCTGAGGTACTCCATTTTCCAGCGTGAATTGTGAAGATAAAATTGAACCTACTCTAACATAAAATTGTCTGTCTGATAAAAAATTGTGAATAAAATGGGTAGATGTCCTTCGAACCCCCATGCATGTAGTGACCTTAATATCCCATAGCGCCATGTCGTGTCGTATGCCTTTTCCAGGTCAAAAAAGACAGCCAGTAGATGTTGTTTGGAGAGGAAGGCATTTTGTATATGGGATTCAAGGTTCACTAGATGATCCAGCGTCGAGTGGTTTCGTCTGAACCCCGACTGGCCGGGAGTGATGAGATCACTTGTCTCCAGTTCCCAAACCAGTCGTCTATTGACCATTCTCTCGAGGATTTTGCAGATACAACTTGTAAGAGATATAGGTCGATAGCTAGCAGCATATTTCTTATCTTTTCCTGGTTTTGGATTGCAACTAGTATAGACGTTAACCAGGACGAGGGAAATTGTCCTCGAGTCCATATTCGATTGAACATATCTAAGATGAATGTAAGTGAATCGAGTGCTAGGTTCTGGAGCATTTATTGTGGACTGAGTCGGGACCTGGAGCTCCATCACGAGAATCCCGAAGTGCCGACTCAAGTTCCCACATTGTAAAAGGTAAGTTGTAGCTCTCATCTCCAGTACTATCAAACGATAGGTGTTTGGATTCCTCCAAATTCTTAATTCTCAAAAAAGCGTCCGAATAATTATTTGAACCGGATACTTCCGCAAAGTGTTTGCCAAGAGCATCGGCAATACACAACGTCGATGTCTCTAAATACCATTCACCATGATTCCTGAAATAGCCGTGTGAAGATACTTCCCTGATATTTTTTCAATTTATCCCAAACTATGGACGGAGATGTGTACCTATTAATAGTTGTCACATAGTTGCGCCATGATATTTTACGGGCTTGCTTGATCGTGTACCTAGCTTTAGCACGTAAATGTCGATAAGCGGAAAGATTCATATTGGTGGGATATTTTTGAAAAATACGTAGTGCTCTGCGCCGTTGTTTGATAGCCTCTCTGCAATCGTCGTTCCACCAAGGGACTGTAACGCGCCGAGGTTTGCCGGATGTTAGAGGAATGGTGTCTGCGGCAGCTGATATGATAACGTCAGTGGCGTAAGAGACGTGGCTCTGAATGTCCGGAAAGTCGCTTGGAACGAACAAAGCAAGCTTTCGGAAGTGCGACCAATCCGCTTTGTTGAGCTTCCATTTCCGGTGCGTTTGACATTGTTGAGGCATAGCGTGTGTACTTATGATGATAGGGAAGTGATCGCTACCGCATAAATCTGGGTGCACACTCCAATCGTAATTCAATAGAATCGACGGACTACATATAGTCAGGTCGATCATGGAAAAGGTACCATGTCCGGAGCTGAAGTGAGTCGAGTCTCCGTTGTTCATGATGATGATGTTTAAGTCTATACAGATCTTTTCTATGATACTTCCTCTCTGGTCTACAGTGCTACTTCCCCATAGTACGTTATGCGCGTTGAAATCACCGCTGATCATGAATGGAGAAGGTAGTTGAGAGAACAGATCAACTAAGGCTCTTTCTGACACTCTTTCAGAGGGTGGTAGGTACAAATTGCAGACCGTTAGCTGGTTTGGACAAAAAACTTGAACTGCTACGGCTTGCAGTGGAGTTTGAATGTTGATCTCCTCTGAGAAGTGGTCATTCCTTACAGCTATGGCCACTCCTCCACTCGCTCTGTCACATGTCAGATAGTCTTTTCGATAAAAACAGTAGCCTTTTAAAATAGGTTTATCCAAGATTCTAAAACGAGTTTCTTGTAGAGAGAGAAACACAGGATTAAAATCTGATAAAAGCAATCTGATCTCTTCTTGATGAGCATAAAAACCATTGCAGTTCCATTGGATGCAGGACATACTTAAAAGATAATATCACAGGTGAGTAGAGTATATAAAAAATACCAGAGGAGTATTGGAATATCACAGAAATATCACAGATAGGATGGTCAAGACTTTTTTAAAAAGTCCACTCTTTGGGGGAATTTCTTTCCTTTGACTCTGGATGGCTTTTGGGAGCCATCAACCTCCATATTGTCGTCAGACATGTCGTCTGCAGAAAAAAGGGTCAGAGCTGTTGCGCAGTTTGTCGGACGCAACAGATCGATCCAGCTTCGTTCGCTGGGGTTTTACGTGTGTGGGTTGGCTAGATTTCTTTGACTCAAGTACTTTAGGGGTTTCAGTATCCTTTGACTCAGAAGGCACGTTGGTGATATCGGTGTCCTTCGAATCAAGAGGAACTTCAGTCAAAGCGGGTATTGTAGGTGATTTCAGAGTTTTTATTTCATTCTTGAGGTCGGTTATGACACTCATTAATTCTAGCATCTGCCTCTGAGTGGCCTCTTGGGCAGCGGTCATTTTGAAAGTTGTTCCTTCAACTCCTTGTTTTCTCTCTCCAATACCGACATGCTGTTCGTAACTCTAGCATCCGAGTGCGAACCAACGACTGCAGAAAAAGAAAAAGGTAGCTTCGACTGGGGGTTCATCTCTCTATATTTAATCCTAGCATCTCTAGGCTGTAGTTTTTGTTTAATACTTATTTCTAATATGGATCTTTCTTCTTTCCATTTAGGACAGTTGCGAGATGAAGAAGGGTGACTCCCCTTACAGTTGATGCACTGAGCTTCCCCCTTGCATGATCTGGCTCGTGTTCGTCCATGGCGCACATGTTGCAGGTTAGTCCTATTTTTGCAGTTGGGTTTGGTGTGGCCGAAACGTTGACACGCAAAACACCTCATGGGATTAGGGATGTATGGGCGAACATTAAGTATGTGAAATCCAGCGCTTATTTTCTGCGGTATGTCAGGGGTACTGAAGGTCAAGATTAGAATGGGAGTTGCTTGGAGGACGCCATTGATTCTTCTGTTGATCCTGAAGACATCAGTTACATTCTGCAAGGCCAGTTCCTCCTTGATTTCTTCAACTGAACTGTTCAGAAGATCGTAGCAGAAGACTACTCCCTTCGAGCTATTAAGTCGGGTGTGTGCAGTTACTTTAACTGGGAAAAGATTTACGAATGAGGTACATTTCAGAAATTGTCCGATTGCTTGTTATCTCGTGTTTCGATCAGCAGAGTGCCATTTCTAAGTTTCTGTACGCTTTTAACATCCTTTGACACATTTTCAATTGCTTTGTTGATAGCGAATGGCGATACCTTGTTGAAATCTTTGTCAGCTTCATCACGCGTAATTACAAGGAATTTCGGAGCTAGCGATGTTTGCGTTATGATATCATCGAGGGCGATTCGAGTTCGAAAAGCGACCTCGGTCTTTTTTTAGGGTAAGAATTTTCTGGGGGGGGAGTATTTGGTTTTGAGATAGGATTATTCATGTTGGTCCCACGAGTAGCTAGGGAAATATATGTCCCCTCCCACAGAGCCCCGCTTGGGGAGTAAGGCTATGGTAAAACTGGAGGTCGCCATTTGTCCAGAGTTCATCGTTTGCGACTACATTAACCCGTAGCCATTCAGCTCCTCGGCACGATTGTTTACACCTTGAGCTTAGGTTCATGTCCTTGTACTTTGCCATTGTCGCAACAGTCGTGGGCGTTTCAAGCATATGGAGGAAGCCGGCGAGGAAGAGAAAAGGAAGGGAAGACGAGAAGATGAAGACGATAGATGAGGAAAGAAGTGAGAAGAAAACGCAACACTCAGCACTCCCTCCACACACTCCGGTCCACCAAATTGGAACCCGCTCGACCGAGGCGGTCCCGAACTTGGTCTGGGCCCTCACCCCAGACCTTATCGCCATGGGTGACCCTGCTGGGAGCAATGAATTGCTCCCGACGATAGCTCTAGGGGTCACGGGGCCACGCAAGCCCCCACACCACGTCAAGGTTGTCCGGATCCTTTGAGGGGGAACATCATTTAATCCGATCTGTTTTCACATCAATGTATGCCCTAGTATGTAAAAGTAGATTGTAGTATAGAAATGTACAAAGATATACTTCGATTCAATTTCAAGGAAACAGCTCAGGGAAGGGAGGGAAACAGCTAGATAAGAGAAGGCCTGCATATCATGTCACAATCAATTGACTTGAGTTGGGCAACTCTTTAGACCACCAATCAGTATCATTAATTCCAATGAGAGGGGTGATAAAATGCGCTTGCAAGCGTGCTAGCTTGCATACTTATGTAATAGTTGTATTTAGACCGAGGGAAAGGGAGGAAGCAGCTAGATGAAGGGGGGGGGGGGGGGGGAGCAGCTAGATGAGCGGCGGTCTGCATCATGTCACTTGACTGAGCTGGGCCACTCTTTAGACCACCAGTCTTGTTTAGTTGGTGATAGGAAAAGACTTGCAATATGACCCAGTTTAATGAGAATATGGCTGTGGTCGATGCAAAAAATGGACAAGTCTCACATTATTTCACAAAAAAGTCAAGTCCACGTGTATCCGTACGATGTAAGAATATGATGGTGGGAAGCGAATACACATCTCAAAAACACAGATGAGTTGTTGTTGTTTCACAAGGCCTATCAAAACAAGGAAGGGGATACTTTGATCGCTACCCATGCTCAACCGACTACATGACTGAAGTGATGTCACTCACACTCGAGGACATGTACGTCACAGAATGCCCGCGAATAATGGCATGAAAAAGGTGTTCGAGCCCTATATTTGAAAGAAGTCATGCGAGCCGTAACTATGTACTTTCCGAAATGGTAAGACGAAAGTGATCTGTGCTATAAATAGACTTCAAGTTCTCGAGCAGAAAGTAACAGTCAAGATTAAAAGGAAAGTAGTTGGTCTCTCTCAGGAGTGCGTATGCCCAAACTACCAAAAACCCTCTAGTAAAAAAGCAGCAAGACTCCATCTCAGAAAGCCGATCCACGAACGCGAAAACTCAATAATCTACGTAACATCTAGATCGAACATCATTTAGTTAGTTAGTTAGTTAGTATTGTTTTAAGGCGCTCAACGGCTGGGTTATCAGCGCCTACGTTTGTGCTAATTGTATGTATGAAACTTATCGGTATAATAACATTACAACGGATTTAAAAACAGGTTCCGGTTGTAAAAAGCCGGGACCTGTATACTTAGATGTAACAACTACTATACTAAATAACGATTGTAAACTATTACTACTATAAAACTTAGCAACTATGTATCACATACGAGAATCGAGCAACAGGTTCCGGTTGAAAAGCCGGAACCTGTATAAAAACTACTATACTAAATAACAACTATAAACTACTTAACTACTATAAAACTTAACAACTACCTAGTACATATGAGATCGAACAGCAGGCTCCGGTTCACAAGGCCGGAACCTTTCACACATAGATGTAAAAATTACTATACTAGATAACCATATACACTACCTACAGATGTAAAATAGACCGAACGAGACTTGATATAAAGAATTGACTAGAAGTGACTAGATTGGTTGTAAAGATCAGTTTCTCGGAGGAAAGCCACTAGCTTATCGATCGCTCCCTGATCGTCCTGGAGGATCTTGTCCAGGTCGTCAGGCATGTTCAGGCGACGACGCAGATCTCTGTGCTGTGGGCACTCTACAAGGATGTGTTTTACAGAAAGCGGGGCATCACACGCGGAACATCTGGGAGGATCTTCTCGCCGGAGCAGGAACCCGTGGTAAGTTGACAATGGCCAATTCTCATTCTGGCCGTGACGACCTCTTCTCTCCGCGAAGACGGGAGGAAGAAGGCCAAACACGGACAGAAGGTTTAATTATTCTCAACTTATTTTCAGTGATGGAGCTCACGAAGATTGCCATTGCGATAAGAAGGTATGTTTAAACATGTTTTGTAGGTCTTTTGAAGGTGCATGTTTCAGGTCAATGCTGCTCCTAGTAGTGGCTTGTTTCGCAGCTTGGTCCGCCCTCTCGTTACCCGCTATGCCTGAATGCCCAGGTATCCCAACAGAAAGACACCTCAGTTCCGCATGGCATGTATTTCAGCTAATTCATTGTGTATGCTCTGAAGCAGGTGTTCCATTGGAAATAGTTCCCAATGGCCTCGAGCGAATAAGGGAATCGGAGCAGATTACAAACCGTGTTCTCCTGTCTTTCTTGATAAAACGTAGGGCCATTAAAATCGCATACAGTTCTGCAGTATAACGCTGCAGTTCTGGTTTAGTTTAAAACATACATCCGCTGTACCCACTGTAAAAGCGCAACCAACATTATCATTTAGCCTGGATCCATCAGTATATATTGCAGTGTGGTCGTTAAAATGAGTATTGAGCATCGGAGTAAACGTTTGCTGGTAGACAACTGGTCGGGTGGATGATTTCGTATAACTTGGACAAGTAAGTGTAGCACTGAGGCTGAGGTATGATCCAGGGAGCTTTCTTGCTGAAGCTGGACTTGATGGTGTCTCTCACATCAGTACCCATTGCTTGCCAGTAGCTCCTGTAGACGTATTCCCAGTGGTCTCGTGCTCGTGTGCCTCGCACCATAGATTGCCTGGAGTGGCGATCGAATACGTCCTATGAATGAAATGTTGAGGTAAGCTCTGAGTTTTGATGCAAATGAACACATGAGGTATTTCCTCCGTACATCAAGTGGGGGTTCTCCGGACTCGCAATATAAAACTAGTGACGGGGCTTGTGCGGAAGGCGCCCAGTGACAGACGAATACAAGAGTTATGAATAGTATTTAATGATTTGATATACGAGTCCCTAGCAGACGAATACACAATGCTACCGTAGTCCAATCTCGACCGGATAAGCGATCGGTAGAGTCGTAGCATGGACAACGCGATCTGCGCCCCAAGAGGTTCCACTCAAAATCTTCATAATATTCATTGTTTTCATGCATTTAGTTTTCAGATCCAGAAGGTGCGGTTTCCAATTCAACTTCCTGTCCAATGTCAACCCCAGAAATTTAACCGACTCCGAACAGGTAATGTTGGTCCTGCTAGCGTGAGATCGGGCTGCTGCTGGACGCCTCGCAGGCGGTTGAAGTTCACGGACGTGGTCTTCGAAGGAGAGAATCGAAACCCTGTTCGTTCAGCCCACTGCACAAGACGATTCACGGTAAGTTGGATTTGACGTCAGCGATACTCAGCTTGGGTGACCGGTAGAAAATTGCCAGGTCGTCGACGAATAAGGAGTAACTCATGGGTCTCCTGATGCACGATGCAATGCCGTTGATTGCTATCAAAAACAAGGTGCAGCTCAGGACCGATCCCTGAGGTACTCCATTTTCCAGCGTGAATTGTGAAGATAAAATTGAACCTACTCTAACATAAAATTTTCTGTCTGATAAAAAATTGTGAATAAAAATGGGTAGATGTCCTTTGAACCCCCATGCATGTAGTGACTTAATATCCCATAGCGCCATGTCGTGTCGTATGCCTTTTCCAGGTCAAAAAAGACAGCCAGTAGATGTTGTTGGAGAGGAAGGCATTTTGTATATGGGATTCAAGGTTCACTAGATGATCCAGCGTCGAGTGGTTTCGTCTGAACCCCGACTGGCCGGGAGTGATGAGATCACTTGTCTCCAGTTCCCAAACCAGTCGTCTATTGACCATTCTCTCGAGGATTTTGCAGATACAACTTGTAAGAGATATAGGTCGATAGCTAGCAGCATATTTCTTATCTTTTCCTGGTTTTGGGATTGCAACTAGTATAGACGTTAACCAGGACGAGGGAAATTGTCCTCGAGTCCATATTCGATTGAAACCTATCTAAGATGAATGTAAGTGAATCGAGTGCTAGGTTCTGGAGCATTTTATTGTGGACTGAGTCGGGACCTGGAGCTCCATCACGAGAATCCCGAAGTGCCGACTCAGTTCCCACATTGTAAAAGGTAAGTTGTAGCTCTCATCTCCAGTACTATCAAACGATAGGTGTTTGGATTCCTCCAAATTCTTAATTCTCAAAAAGCGTCCGAATAATTATTTGAACCGGATACTTCCGCAAAGTGTTTGCCAAGAGCATCGGCAATACACAACGTCGATGTCTCTAAAATACCATTCACCCATGATTCCTGAAATAGCCGTGTGAAGATACTTCCCTGATATTTTTTTCAATTTATCCCAAACTATGGACGGAGATGTGTACCTATAATAGTTGTCACATAGTTGCGCCATGATATTTTACGGGCTTGCTTGATCGTGTACCTAGCTTTAGCACGTAAATGTCGATAAGCGGAAAGATTCATATTGGTGGGATATTTTTGAAAAATACGTAGTGCTCTGCGCCGTTGTTTGATAGCCTCTCTGCAATCGTCGTTCCACCAAGGGACTGTAACGCGCCGAGGTTTGCCGGATGTTAGAGGAATGGTGTCTGCGGCAGCTGATATGATAACGTCAGTGGCGTAAGAGACGTGGCTCTGAATGTCCGGAAAGTCGCTTGGAACGAACAAAGCAAGCTTTCGGAAGTGCGACCAATCCGCTTTGTTGATCTTCCATTTCCGGTGCGTTTGACATTGTTGAGGCATAGCGTGTGTACGTAGGGAAGTGATCGCTACCGCATAAATCTGGGTGCACACTCCAATCGTAATTCAATAGAATCGATGGACTACATATAGTCAGGTCGATCATGGAAAAGGTACCATGTCCGGAGCTGAAGTGGGTCGAGTCTCCGTTGTTCATGATGATGATGTTCAAGTCTATACAGATCTTTTCTATGATACTCCCTCTCTGGTCTACAGTGCTACTTCCCCATAGTACGTTATGCGCGTTGAAATCACCCGCTGATCATGAATGGAGAAGGTAGTTGAGAGAACAGATCAACTAAGGCTCTTTCTGACACTCTTTCAGAGGGTGGTAGGTACAAATTGCAGACCGTTAGCTGGTTTGGACAAAAACTTGAACTGCTACGGCTTGCAGTGGAGTTTGAATGTGATCTCCTCTGAGAAGTGGTCATTCCTTACAGCTATGGCCACTCCTCCACTCGCTCTGTCACATGTCAGATAGTCTTTTCGATAAAAACAGTAGCCTTTTAAATAGGTTTATCCAAGATTCTAAAACGAGTTTCTTGTAGAGAGAGAAACACAGGATTAAAATCTGATAAAAGCAATCTGATCTCTTCTTGAGAGCATAAAAACCATTGCAGTTCCATTGAATGCAGGACATACTTAAAAGATAATATCACAGGTGAGTAGAGTATATAAAAAATACCAGGGGAGTATTGGAATATCACAGAAATATCACAGATAGGATGGTCAAGACTTTTTTAAAAAGTCACTCTTTGGGGGAATTTTCTTTCCTTTGACTCTGGATGGCTTTTGGGAGCCATCAACCTCCATATTGTCGTCAGACATGTCGTCTGCAGACAAAGGGTCAGAGCTGTTGCGCAGTTTGTCGGACGCAACAGATCGATCCAGCTTCGTTCGCTGGGTTTTACGTGTGTGGGTTGGCTAGATTTCTTTGACTCAAGTACTTTAGGGGTTTCAGTATCCTTTGACTCAGAAGGCACGTTGGTGATATCGGTTGTCCTTCGAATCAAGAGGAACTTCAGTCAAAGCGGGTATTGTAGGTGATTTCAGAGTTTTTATTCATTCTTGAGGTCGGTTATGACACTCATTAATTCTAGCATCTGCCTCTGAGTGGCCTCTTGGGCAGCGGTCATTTTTGAAAGTTGTTCCTTCAACTCCTTGTTTTCTCTCTCCAATACCGACATGCTGTTCGTAACTCGAGCATCCGAGTGCGAACCAACGACTGCAGAAAAAGAAAAGGTAGCTTCGACTGGGGGTTCATCTCTCTATATTAATCCTAGCATCTCTAGGCTGTAGTTTTGTTTAATACTTATTTCTAATATGGATCTTTCTTCTTTCCATTTAGGACAGTTGCGAGATGAAGAAGGGTGACTCCCCTTACAGTTGATGCACTGAGCTTCCCCCCTTGCATGGATCTGGCTCGTGTTCGTCCATGGCGCACATGTTGCAGGTTAGTCTATTTTTGCAGTTGGGTTTGGTGTGGCCGAAACGTTGACACGCAAAACACCTCATGGGATTAGGGATGTATGGGCGAACATTAAGTATGTGAAATCCAGCGCTTATTTTCTGCGGTATGTCAGGGTACTGAAGGTCAAGATTAGAATGGGAGTTGCTTGGAGGACGCCATTGATTCTTCTGTTGATCCTGAAGACATCAGTTACATTCTGCAAGGCCAGTTCCTCCTTGATTTCTTCAACTGAACTGTTCAGAAGATCGTAGCAGAAGACTACTCCCTTCGAGCTATTAAGTCGGGTGTGTGCAGTTACTTTAACTGGGAAAAGATTTACGAATGAGGTACATTTCAGAAATTTGTCCGATTGCTTGTTATCTCGTGTTTCGATCAGCAGAGTGCCATTTCTAAGTTTCTGTACGCTTTTAACATCCTTTGACACATTTTCAATTGCTTTGTTGATAGCGAATGGCGATACCTTGTTTAAATCTTTGTCAGCTTCATCACGCGTAATTACAAGGAATTTCGGAGCTAGCGATGTTTGCGTTATGATATCATCGAGGGCGATTCGAGTTTCGAAAAGCGACCTCGGTCTTTTTTTAGGGTAAGAATTTTCTGGGGGGGGAGTATTTGGTTTTGAGATAGGATTATTCATGTTGGTCCCACGAGTAGCTAGGGAAATATATGTCCCCTCCCACAGAGCCCCGCTTGTGGGAGTAAGGCTATGGTAAAACTGGAGGTCGCCATTTGTCCAGAGTTCATCGTTTGCGACTACATTAACCCGTAGCCATTCAGCTCCTCGGCACGATTGTTTACACCTTGAGCTTAGGTTCATGTCCTGTACTTTGCCATTGTCGTCAAACAGTCGTGGGCGTTTCAAGCATATGGAGGAAGCCGGCGAGGAAGAGAAAAGGAAGGGAAGACGAGAAGATGAAGACGATAGATGAGGAAAGAAGTGAGAAGAAAACGCAACACTCAGCACTCCCTCCACACACTCCGGTCACAAATGGAAACCCGCTCGACCGAGGCGGTCCGAACTGGTCTGGGCCCTCACCCCAGACCTTATCGCCATGGGTGACCCTGCTGGGAGCAAATGAATTGCTCCCGACGATAGCTCTAGGGGTCACGGGGCCACGCAAGCCCCCCACACCACGTCAAGGTGTCCGGATCCTTCGAGGGGGAACATCATTTAATCCGATCTGTTTTCACATCAATGTATGCCCTAGTATGTAAAAAGTAGATTGTAGTATAGAAATGTACAAAGATATACTTCGATTCAATTCAAGGAAACAGCTCAGGGAAAGGGAGGGAAACAGCTAGATAAGAGAAGGCCTGCATATCATGTCACAATCAATTGACTTGAGTTGGGCAACTCTTTAGACCACCAATCAGTATCATTAATTCCAATGAGAGGGGTGATAAAATGCGCTTGCAAGCGTGCTAGCTTGCATACTTATGTAATAGTTGTATTTAGACCGAGGGAAAGGGGGGAAGCAGCTAGATGAAGGGGGGGGGGGGAGCAGCTAGATGAGCGGCGGTCTGCATCATGTCACTTGACTGAGCTGGGCCACTCTTCAGACCACCAGTCTTGTTTAGTTGGTGATAGGAAAAGACTTGCAATATGTGAATAGTTTATAGTTAGAGAAGTTGTTGAATGAAACTTGCATAGCGCTTATGATGTCGACCGGCACGTATATATAAATATATATAATGTATAGTAATAATAATAAAAATTATGAAAAAAAAAAAAAAAAATTGCAACCAAGAGTTGAGAATGCACAGAGTACAACAAGAAGAAATAGAGACAGAAACAGAAGTTCAAGGAGAACAGAACACGACAAGAACGACGACTAAACGAGACTTGGAGGATTTCTTACAACACGAGGACTATCTTGAAGCCCTATGAGAAAAACAGATTCAATTCACGGTCAAAAATGGATGCACGGCTGATCACAGAATCTGCGAACGGCTACCGTGTCTGCGACACGGTAGTAAGAACTTTTGTCTTAGAAAGTATTTTTCCGAATAATGAATGAGAATGAAGAAGATTGGTATTTTGGAGAGAAGGAATGAGCAGTGGGCCAGAGGGTCTCTTTGCCGGAGTTCAGAGTACTAGTACCGTCACTGCTTTAGAGGATGGGTCAGGTGGTTAGAGGTCCAAGTCGGTCACTTGTGGTTGTCCCAAGTCGAGACTGATAGGAGCGACAGTTGTCAACTTGCTAGGGAGGTCGTTCACCCCGTACACACAGCAGAGATCATGACATCACTTGACACTGCGTCTGACAAAAACCATTGGCATTTCAATCAATTCAACTGAACTTTCCAGCCTCTCTCATTTATAACTCTTCTCCTATCTATCGAGTCAGTCCCCTGCCACGAGGTAGTGATAGCCTTGGGCTCAAGTGCCTTGCTCACTGGTACAGAGCTACTCTTCTGCCATATAGGAAGTGCACGCGCAAGTGCTGTTCGATTTCTGCTGTGTAATTTAATACATGAGACCACGAAGCAAACCCAGTTGTTGACATCTTCGAAAAAGATCCTTTCAAGGTTAGTTTGTCCATTTTGTAACATGTCCACTTTGTAACAGTACAGCGTTACAAAGGAGACATTAACAGTTACAAAATGGACAAATTCAAGCTTGAATGAGGTAGGCCTAATGTGTTTTCATTATTTTGTTGAATCATTCTGTTAATATATTATAGGTAGCAGCACAAAGACTAGGCCTAGGCCTAGGCCCAACACTATGGCCAAGTCATCAGCGGAACGGCAAAGGTTATACCGCCAAAAACTGAGTGAAAATCCTCAAAAAAGGAAGAGGTAAGAATAAAAAATCTCGCGCGGATAAATGAAAAGGCTCTTAAAATTAAAGACATGACAAAACGAGATGCTAAAGAAATTCGCCTCAAATGGAAGGAATCCAAGGCAAGTAGGTCGAAGAAGAAGGATGTCGTATTGGCCGTAGAGAGAATTCATACACCGCCAACTACACCTGACTCGGATCTAGGTCAGATGGCTCAGCCCAGTGTTCCTTGTCAGCGAGGTCGGAAAAAAGTGCGGCGCGACCGAACCAGGCTCTTCAGAGAAAATACAAGACTGAAAGAAGAAGTGAAGAAACTGAGAAGGTATCACGATAAATATCGGAAACGTATTGAACGTTCTTCACATAGTTCAGTGGCTTCCTCAACTGAAAATAACTTGACGCCGAGATCTAAGACTAATTTTGTCGTTCTACGCCATCTTCCTGGTGTATTACACCAAACAAAAAGGTTGTGCGACAGCTATTACTGTTCAACACATTATCACAGTCTTTTCAAGATGAGTATGAAGGTGTTTCCAAATTAAATGACAAAAGGTTACTAAAAGAACTAGTTAGGAACAAACTCACTAAAAACAATCGTTTGTTGCAGCAATCTGGTAATAACCTTGGACTGAAGGGTAGTGTTCGCATTTCAAGTGCACGTAACAAGGGACAGTCTTTGGTGATGAAGAAAAGGCTAGTCAAAATATTTTTTGAGCGCGATGACGTTAGTAGAGCATGCGCTGGCAAAAAAGAGTGCAAGACGATGCACAAAATCAAGGAACAGCGAAGATACCTTCTTGACAGTTTGAAGAACTTGCACAACAAATTTTTGGAAGAGGTGGCAGTGAGAATGTCAAACACAACTTTCACCAGATACAAACCGTTCTACGTTCTCAATCCAAGCGCCCAAGATAGGAACACTTGTTTGTGCATTGTACATAGCAATCTGCAGTTCAAGGCAAATAAGCTCAAGCTATTGAAATGTATCAATTCCTCGAATTGTAAATACTGCAAGGATAATGGTGTAGTGCTGCTCTCGTTTCCCCCACACTGCTCTCATAAATTACAGCCTCTGGACCGGTCCGTTTACGGTCCTTTAAAAAAATATGTCAACAGTGCTTGTGACGGGTGGATGGTCAATCACCCCGGAGCGACAATGACCATTTACGATATTCCTGGTATTGTAAAACAAGCATTACCTCACGCAATTACGCCAACAAATATTACGGCCGGTTTCAGAGTTAGCGGAATCTCACCATTTGATCGCAATATTTTTTCGGAAGATGAGTTTGCGCCATCTTTTGTTACCGACAGGCCGAATCCTGCTGTTGAAGCTCAGGGGGACCTGTGCGAAAACACAGATCAAGTCGAAGACGGAGTCGAAGTCAAAGTCGAGGAAGAAGACCTGCGCGAAAACGCAGACTAAGTCAAAGACGGAGACCGACGCATAGATCCAGCTGACGTGGAAACCCTTGATGACACCAACGAAGTTTTGGAGTACGTACTAAATGAAGCTACCGGAGTTTTGGAGCTCATCGACATGGAACCTTCACGCTCCTGCAACGTAGCAACTCCTAAGAAGCCGCGGTTGACTCCGGAACAAGTTCGTCCCCATCCCAAGGCAGGACCAACAAGGGTGAGCGCGCTCACCCTTGGACACCCTTATATAGAAAAAAACCTTAAATTGATTGCTTCTATTGACAGAAAACCTTAAATAGATTATTCTGTAAAAATAAATTCTTAAATTGATTGTTTCTATTGACAGAAATCTTGAATACATTGCTTAAATTTACAAAAAAACTTACATGATTTCTTCTATTGACAGAAAATCCTGAATTAATCAAATTCCATCAACAACAGAATATAGTTCCTTTAGTATTTTGCTTATAGGCCTATCTAGAACTTTTATTAAATGCTTCTTTTTCCATGTTGCTTGACCTCACCAACAGCTAGGTTATAGAGGGTACAAATAAGCAGATGATAAAGGAACGGTGAGGTGATGATAGATGAAAAGACATTTTAGAAACCCCAATCTTACGCAGGATTTGAACCTGCGGCCCTGGAACCAGAAACAGATAAGCTTCCTCTAGACCTTGATGTATATATATATATATATATATATATATATATAAATATATTGCTTCTAGTGGAATAAAACTTTGTATTGATCTCTTCTATTTACAGAAACCTAAAAAAAAAAGTTTAATACCAATATTTGTATGTATAGTGGTCTCAGTTTTGTGTACCACATATTGTGTTCATATAGTCAACATGCATATTATTTTCAAAACATGTACAAATGGCCTAAAGTACATTGATATAAGCGCGTAATGATGCAACGATTCAACTTGAACCACACGATACACAAAATTACAAAAACTTCCGCAATTTTATTATTTAGATCCTATTTTGGCTTGATTGATTTCAAATTGTACAAGATATATTTTATTTATTATTATTGGATGAGCGAAGCAAAGACTCAATTTCACTTGACCCGAAAAAAATTTACATTTTTTTATTTTTTTTCTTTTGTTCGCGCTCTACAGGTCAGCCGAAAATTCAAATTCGATTGAAACTTGGCATGCCCATGTGTCATCATCTGAATTGAATCCCATTAGTTTTTATACGCAATCGGTTGCACCACTTCTGAGAGAACTAATTTTCCATTTTCCAATTAACCCATAAGAATAAGCCAGAGAAGAATTTTCATAAAAAAAATGTCCTTCAGAAAATTTCAAATTTTCACCAAATTTCAATATAATAATGATAGTATATATATATATATATATATATATATATATATATATATATATATATATATATATATATATATATATAATGATATATAATATATATATAATGATATATATATATATATAATGATGATACTTTCTTTATAGTTGATTAGTTCGTAATAACTCTTGATGTTACGTACACAAAAAACAACCAACACTGGGCAATTATTGGCAACACGTTCACGGCCTGCTCGACGAAAGAATTACGAATTCTCTTAACAAGAACGAGAGTTACATAGCGAAACGAGCTCGAAGGGAAACTGGTCTGTTGTAGTGGTTGTGATGCCGCAATATAGCGAATAAATCGATACGTCGATTCGATTCGATATTTTTTATTCCGATTCGATTCATCGATTAATCGGAAGGGATAAAAATCGATATTTGAATTTGAAAAATCGATATTTGAATTTGAAAAATCGATTTTTCAAATTTAAAATACCGGTAGAGATATTCAAGTTTTCAATGAATATTGTGTGTAAAATACTTGTTGCAGCAGGATCTATTTCTATTGCCAAGTCACTTCCAATGAATGCAAATATTTCATGTAAGACTTTTCGTAATTTTGGTATTGTACTGTATTGTATCTGATTTCAATGAAGTTGGATCACCAACTCTTGTGAACAGTTGACAACAAAGTGGTTTCTGTTCAATTGGGAAATATCCAGAATATGAATTGTATTCTGGCGCCTAGTGTTCATCGCGAAAGTTCGTTAATAAATGAAAGTGGAAGAGCGAAGACAGCTGGCGAGAGTCGAGAGCTGTACATAATCCCTACGCTACAAAATTATACTTCGAAAACACAATATAATTGACAAATTTAAAATTAATATAAAACATCGAAAATCGGACGTGAGAACATCGATTCAGCAATATATCGGAACCCATTGTATCGATTCAAAAATCGATGTATCGAAAGGAAATGAATCGATTTATCAGAATATCGATATAGTCTACGGCATCTCTAGTCTGTTGCCATTGAAGTGTTGATCTCAATGCTGTTGCTGTTCTCGGTCGTTTTTGTTTGTATGAAGTTATGTAATTATAATGTAATATAATTATTAATAAACCTACGAACTGGAAATATTTACTTACAAAACTACAAAAGAGAAACCAATCTAGGCCCTAGCACATTGTAGTGATAACATTTGCATTTAACATTTGTGGAATAAAATTGACAAAATTACTGTGAAATGATGTAGGCATAGTATTAATATCAATTTGACGCTGTATGATCGTGGGATGATATGTTTAGTTGCCTTGGCTTATGTTTATTTATAATTTTTTTATTATTTGGCTAAATATTAATGTGAGAAGAAGCTCTGAAGAAGAAGAAGCTTTGTAAATTGAAATAGCAAAATGCATGCAACCTGACCTCACCGAACCATTGCGTTAACCTATAAACTCAATGCCTGAACGATTGGCAGCGGGCACACATAGAGGGTGGTGGAAGATGGGGAGGCCTTGATTGAGTAGCTGGTCCACTGCCTCCGTGTTGGACGTTATAGGACGGAAGAGCGGCGGCTCGCAGGTGTTCGGTGACGTCCTCCACGGACACATTCAAAAGAAGCCTAGCCTTTGAATTGTATGTCAACTTCAATTGGAGCTCAATTATCTTGTAAATTTAATGACACTGATGGTTTCCTTGATGTTTGCTCATATAGCACTGCTTGCTTGTCGATTGTTGCTGATTGAATTGAAATAGGTATGAAAAAGGTAATGTAATTAGGCCTATTATTAAATTCATGCGAAACCAGGAAATAAAATGAACAAAACCGTTGCTTATAGAACCAAAAGTGGGCGGTGGGCCAAAAAGAAATTCGGTTTGTATTGAATTATAAAATATTTACGCTGGGCCTATGTGGACAAAAAATATTATTGTTCAATGTTAGATCGTCACCCATTACAATTTCAAAGCGCATAAATTTATAATATACGTAGAAAACCAGCGATTCTATTATGCATAAAAAAGTCAGCGGATTTTGAAAACCCATTCCATTACACACTGGGTGTGATCATAGCAGTTTTTTCTTCAATTTGTTACTTAGAATGTATACAGGCTATGTGGACAAATTTTATGAGTACCGGTATGTAGTCGAAGATTGTAGAAATTTGCATAACCCAAGCGCAATAATTTTACAGAGAAATTTACATACATACATACATTTACATAGAAATTCAGCGATTCTACGCGGCAAATAGGTGTTTTTGGTCCCTCTTATTTCAGCCAAACATATAAACTTGTGTGTTTCCATTTCCACAGTATGGTGAACACGCTAAAAAACTGAGTGAATATTTACTTTTTCAAGAATTAATAAACTATATGAAATTTGAGGATAAGCTTGATGTTCAGTTATTTGATCTCTATTTTATTTCTATTCGTTGAGCCATAATCCAGAAATCAAATAATCTCACGCTCCAAACATTCGTTATAAACTTAGGAAACTGTAATGCATTTATGTAGGCCTATTCTAATCCCAAAGTAGTATACAATCTTTTGAATTGATGTTATTTTGCTTAATCGAACATTTTTTGGAAAAAACTAATCCTTTAATTTTTAAATTTCATTACCCAACAATGTTCAACAGGCATCGACAAACAACTGAGTTCAGTTTTCAACCTTCAACGAAAGACCATACTAATTGATTTTATTTCGTTCAGGCCTTGTCTTAATCTTAAGGAATATTCTGAATTTTTAAATGACAGCCATGAAACTTCAATTTATAAGAATTTTAAGAAACCATAGGTAGGCCTTTTGCAATTTTCTCGTAAATATTATTATTATTATGGCCTACTGTTGGATTATAAACTGAGCTAGTGGTGACTTAAATGGAGTAGACCTCCACTGAACGCGGTAGTAACTTGAAATTTTGAGTCATGCCAGAGATGGCCGGTCAATTGTGATCGCAAAAAATATTGTTTCAAAATTAGGCCTGGTAAGGTCAAGTTTTTCAACATCCCCACCGTCTCTGTTATCACTTGTATCAGTTTTTGACGGAGGCAGAGATAAAGATGGTCGATAACAGGGATTGAACCTACGGCCGCTATCTACCACTCACTGATCGACCTAGTCTTCACCATATGACCAACAGAGTAGGTTAATGTTTTCCCTTCCTCTCATTATTACAAACATGGTGTTAACTAATTTAAAACGCAAAATTTCAATGCAATTGCTCCTGAATTTCATTACCGTAACTAAGGTCATCAACTCAATCAAATTTAAATGAAGAACTTCATGGCTTAGGCCCTACAAGAAATTTAAAACTACGTATAATAGGAACTTCACACTAATATAAACTCTGTTGTGCGACTGTGTTGAACGAATCATGAACAACCCATTTCAACTCTTCCGTCAATTTTGCCTACGAAGATTTCGTCAAATACTGCAACTAAAAATTAGGCTAGGTCTACTTAAACTACACCATTATTTTGTGGACAACTAAATGCACACTTCTTTTATAGTGTATTTATCCATTATTGCTGGGGCAGCCACAGTACAACTAAAGATAAATTACTTTCAGTTTGAATTGTTTGCACCACTAGGCCTAAGGACTGTCAGCATTAAGTAAAATATCAAAATGCGCATTACAATGAATCACAGTTGATCGTAGGTCTACTGTCATAAAGAAAGAAAGAGGTGTAATTTTATTATAAATAAGTCTTTGAGTAGCCTAAGCCTTTAGTTTTGAATAGGCCTGTTGCTTTTATTGAATTAGGTTAGGTTAGGTAAAATTAGTTTAAACCTAAGCATACCGGTGCACAATTTTTCGAAGTATGGAATAGCTGAAATTAATGATCGAATTGGGCCTAGATATCCATCAAGATCCAAATCTAGACTCACAGAAAATATGTTTTCATCAAATGAAATGACAGTGTAAACATTAACCTCTATCATAAGATTATTTTTCACAATGATAGCTGATTCTGAACGGCAGTGGCTGAACCACGAACTTGAGTTTGACAACTGACACAGCTGTGAAAGAGGAAGCAGTTTAATCGTAAAATTAATGGGTTATAATATTACTTTGAGGTTATTCTCTTGTGATAGTATTCATTGTAAGCCTGCCCTATGTAGGCCTAGGCCTACATTTTAATTCATTGGCTAAACATTTCTGTGAATTGACGAATTAATAGGCTAGAAGAAGTTAATGGTTTGTATGCCTGGGCTAATTATACCTGTAGGCAACCTAACCTTAACGGGTCAATATTACAATGACAATGATACAGAACAACATTACATAGGCCCTACCAATTTCAGTGTAATTACATGGCAAAATACCATACGCCTAATATTATTGCCTATTATGGTTTCATAATAAGAGGAAGCGGAAAGAAGGAGAAGCAGATGATGGGAGTAAGACGGAATGGCTCACCGGCTTCGAGATCGCAAGCAGCCATAGAAACGACGGTGGAGCTACCTCCACCCTCAAACCCGACTACGTTGGATTGGGAGATTAGACTGATTTGATGATTTCAGACTTCAATTAAAGAGGCCTAAAATAAATATTACCTTCACTTATGGCACCTCAGCCTAGTATTTCACTCCATCTTCATTCTTGAAGACTTTGAAGTAACATAACAAAATACGGTTAATGTGTTAATGATCTATGTTGATAATGAATTTTGTTCACTGTGCAACTCAAGAGGGCAGTCTCATTATTTCAAGTAGGCTCTATTCTGTTTATCCAAAGAAAAAGATTCAATTTTGAAAAGATATGTCAGCTGATACACATCCGTTGTTTATGCTCGTTACCATCGTTACGAGAGAACCAAAAGTAGGCGGAGCCCAATTTTTTTCGGTTTTGATTGAATTATAAAATATTTAGGCTATGTGGACAAAAGATATTATCGCAACGCGGTAGACTATAACCAATTACAATTTTGAAGCAGTCAAATTTCTAATTTACTTGGAAAACCAGCGATTCTATAAAGCCCCCAACTAAAACTCCACGCCAACAATGGAGGTGGGTGTGGCCTAACCTGTTTTTCTGAAGTATTCTTTGATTATTTGATTAGAAAATATACAGGCTATGTGGACAAATTTTATTACTACCTAGTCGAAGATTGTAAAAATTTGCATAATCCAAGCGCAATAATTTTGAATTTACGTAGAAATTTAGCAATACTAGGCAACAAATACGTGTTTCCGGTTCCTTTCTGGCCAAACATATAAGTGTGTTTCCACAGTGTGGTGAACACGCTAAAAAAAGGCAACGCAAATAATCGTCGTAAGCGATGTTCCGCTATATTGACTGACACTCCGGTTAAAAATGCTTTAGCGGAGCAAGAAAATAATCGAGTTTGTCAAAAAAATACGTACAAACGCAAATTGGCTTCTGGCAGTCCACCAATGCAGCAGAAGAAAAAAACATAAATCTACGCGAGCAGTGACAGCGCCAGCCGTGTCAGTGCCAGCTGCGTATCAGGCATCTCAGCGCCAGCCATGCCTGTCGTAGAAGACTTTTGCCTCGTATGCGATGAGCCATACTCAAATAGCATTGCTAAGGAGAAATGGATCACATGCGGTGTATGTTCGAACAGGGCGCACACTTTGTGCACGCCGGGAGTGGGCACGTATGTGTGCCATCACTGCGAGGACGACTAACCAATGTAAATTTTGTCTCATTTTTCACATCAAACTTCAATTTGAAATAAACATGTTTTGCTGGGGTAATTTGACTTGTTATTTCCATATATTATACCTTGTGTCAACCTGCCCCATGTACTGTGCCAACTAGCCCCAAAAAGGGGGTAAGTTGACACATGCACATTCAATGTTTTAATCATTTTTCCTATTTTACTGGTAACAACTACTGGATTCACTGTTATGTTATTATGATCCTGAATCTTTCAGCTTTGACTCATGTGAAAATAATAGACAAAAAGTGCTTGGAATAATTTTAAAACAAAAAAGAGTGAAAGTGTGTCAACTAGCCCCGGTCTCCCCTACTGACCACTGATTTTACGGGTATTATTAGACCCAGAGTTGATCACTTCACATATTGGGACGAGTACGACTTTTTTTGTAAGATTTCGTTTGTCAAAAGTGACAGTTCATGCATTGCTGATAAGAATTGAAAATCAACTGGAACATTTGACACACAGGTGAGTAAAAACTATGAAACATTGCCCAGTTTTATTGACACACGCCTGGCAAAACATCCTGTGAGAAGTTGCCTAGCCCTGAAGATGAGATTCACCAGGTCTAGTAGACCTGGACCATTGAGTTTATGCCTGGACCTAGACTAGGCCATCAGGCGAGGGGTTTACAACTGGCAAATTTGGTGTACACTCACGATTTCAGATTTCAGGGTATTTCAAGAGATTTCAGGGATTTCAGGGGATTTCATGGCAAGTGTGCACAGGATTTCAGGAGTTGTTAACCCCTCGCTATCAATAGCCCTAGAGGCTACCGAAGTAGGCCCTATTCGTTACAGCAGCTTACGTATGTATGGGTATGAGTAATTATAAAAGTAACGTAGATCTAACTGACTTATAACACAGCATTAGCATTATACAACAATCAACCTTGAATAAACTGAATATTAAATTTTCTGATCATTTACTTGTGGATTTTCAGAAACAATGCAGTCACACACATGACCCAATTACTTCTAACATTATGCTTTTATGCTTTGGGAAGCATGGTCATTTCTGAAGCAGACATTTTAGGTGGTGTTTATATTTGAAGTTAGGAACAAGTCAACAGTACGATTCTCCACCGCCACAAAAGATGGTAAGAGTCGCGTTCGGTCGCGATCTTCATTCGAGGAAGGCGGTAGAGATGCGTGCGCATCTACTATTTGCACGACAACGAGTGCGTGTAAGATTAACCAATCACAAGCGGCATAAGAGTTGGTTACTAACGGAGGCGTAACGAAGCATTGAAAAACACATTTGAATAACAGTCTGTTAAGACAACTCGTAAAACAAAACAGGCTGTTAGCTAATGTCGTTGTTAAGAAGACTATTGAAAAACCAGACTGAGTCGTCAAAGAATCAAACGCGTAGGTCAATGTTTTGTGCGTTAGCACAAAACATTGACCATATTTAACCATTGACCTATTTATGGTTCTATGGTTGAGTGTTTTTACTGAATTAATAATAATGTTGCATGTTGTTTGTGTTGAAGTGCATGATTTAATGACAGAAAATTACCTTCAGGTTTCAAATCACCCAGACAACACTTGTAACAAACACAATATGAATGTGCATATAATGGCACTTGATATCATATTTGATATCGATCATATCTGGCATATGTCATTCGATATTTGAACTTGTCCAGTCAAATTAGTATACATTAATAAATATTTCAGACAGGGGAAATGTATCCACCTGGCTGCACTCTTCCATCAGCTCAACCACTGGATAATGTTAGGGTACTGGGATGTACCAGAAATCGTCACTTGCACTAGCCAAGAACAACAGTGGCATAAGCCAAGAGGGGATAAAATTGAAGCAGACCCTCTGATGGAATCTATATTTGCCAAACCAAACCAGAAGAGGAAAAGGGAGCCAGCAGAGTGTTCTTTTACCACTGTTAGTGGGAAAACTCCTCCCATGTCAGCCGAGATAGCCACGATGGCCGCGCGGCTAAAAGCATACAACGGAGATTTCCCTTTCTCGTATTTATTGACGCCACCTACAGAAGAACTTGAAACTGTGATGTGCACCGTGCCCGTCGGTGATGTGCCAGTGGGGAGTACTCTTTCCCACCAATTGAAAACATTTAACCCAACTTCAAGTTATGGGGCGGTTCCTGCGAGTGTATCTACCGGTAGTACCATAACTTATCCCGACCTGCCTTCAACAAAAGTAGAACTGCCTTCTGACATCACAGTTCGTACAATGTACGACTGTGAAATCACGTATCCCGTTGCCGGCATCCTCGAGCAGTCCACCAGAGGCCAAGACTCCGATTTGTGGTATAGTACAAGACAGACTCGACTTACCGCATCAATGTTCGCGAGTGTATGTAAAAGGCAGAGACGCGTGACTGATTCCTTTTGAAGACTCTTTTCCATGGCCAGAAATTATCTCATGTGCCA
>OU015465.1:29524724-29606455 GCA_907164805.1 Brachyptera putata
ACCCTTAGTGAGCGGCGGTCTGATCATTTACTTGACTGGCGGGGCCCATCTTTAGACCACCAGTCTTGTTTAGTTGGGATGGGAAAGATTTTAAATATGTAAAATTTTATAGTTAGAATTTTGAATGAAACTGCATGCGTTTATGAGTCGCCGGGCCACGTATTATAAATTATAAAAGTAAGTAATGAAAATAACGGGAAAACCCCTTATATGCGTTGTGAGATGAGCTTAAAAGTAGGGAAAAAGTAAAATTTAAAAAATTTTTTGTGGGTCAATGTCATAACGGCCATGGATCATTTCAAAGGTTAAAAACCGCGGCTGTCTTTTGGTTTTGGACCTTGGTTTCCAAACAAAAAAACCCTCCCTTTCTTCATATCCTCACAATTTTAAATTTTTTTAAATTTTTTTGGTACACTTGTTGCCCTTTTAATAGTTTCTTAATTGTTTTTCTAATTGTTTATTGTTGAAAAAAAGTATTTTAAAATGATTTTTTCCCTTCGTTTTTTACTTTCCGTTTGTTCCCAAAAGTCGTTAAAAAATGTGATGAAGTTTTCCCCAACTCAGTAAAATTTTGAGAGCTTTTAAAAAAAAATAAAATCCAAATTTTTTCCCCCCGGCCATTTTTATAAAATTTCCCATACTTTCCGTTTTTTTTCCAAAAATCCTTTTGACCGATTTTTCTGAAAAAACCACCTTTCGGGGTAAACCCCAAATTTTTGTAAAAAAAGTTTCGATTTTATTAAAATTTTTTCCTGACCTTTTGCCGCGTACAAAATACACACGAAAAAAAAAAAAAAAAAAACTAAAAACCAACCCCCAAATTTTGTTTTGGGAATAAAAATCTTCGCTACGCCCTTAAACTGGGAAAAACGCCATATGGTTGGATGAGCTTAAATTTGGAAAAGAAAATTGAATTTTTTGTCACTAAATGTACTAAAAGGGCCGGGATACTTCAAAGGTTTAAAAAACCGCGGCCTCTTTTGGGATAGGGCCCTTGGGTTTTCCAAAAAAAAAAACCGTGCCTTTTCATAAACCACTTTTTAAAACTTTTTAATTCATTGGTGCCTTTGTTGCTAAATTTAATATTCTTTAATTGTTTTCTTAAATTGCTTTTATTGATGTGTAAAAAATCCCAAAAAAGGGTTTTTCCCCTTCGTTTTTTCACTTCCGATGTTCCAAAAACGTTTAAAATAGTAGATAGCTTTCCACATCTAAAAATTTGAGAGTTTTTAAAAAAAAAAAAAATTTCCCAAAGTATTTTCCCGGCCCTATTTTTATGGGGAAATTTTCCCATACTTTCCGTTTTTTCCGGAAAACCCTTGGGACCGTTTTCTGAAAAACACCCCACCTTTCGGTAAACCCAATTGTAAAAAAATTTCGGTTGTTGAAACTTTTTCCTGACCTGTATGCCGCGTAAAAAATTACACAAAAAAAAAAAAAAAAAAAAAAAAAAAACATAAAACCAACCCCAAAAATTTTTTCGGTACAGGAAAATAAAATCTCGCTACCCCATCAAAAAATTTGAAAAAAAAAAAAAAAAAAAATGACCCAAGAGTTGAGAAGCACAGAGTCAACAAAAAGAAAAGAAAAGAAAAGAAGTTCAAGGGGAACGAAAACGACAAAACGACACTAAACGGACTTTGGGGGAATTTTTTACAACACGGACTATCTTTAAGCCCTTGAGAAAAAAACAGATTTAAAATTTCCGGGCAAAAATGGATGCCGGGTGACGCAGAATTGCGAACGGCTACCCGGGCCGGGCCGGGGTTTTAAAAACTTTGTTTAGAAAGTTTTTTCCGAAAATGAAGAGAAGAAAAAGATGGTAATTTGGAGAGAAGAATGAGCAGTGGGGGAGAGGGTCTCTTTGCCGGAGTTAATACTAGACCGTCACGCTTTAAGGGATGGTCAGGTGGGGAAGGTCCAATCGGCACTTGTGGGTTTTCCCCCGTCGGATGAAGGAGCGACAGTTGTCAACTGCTGGGGGGGGTCGTCACCCCCCTACACCGCAAGGGGTCATGAAATCCTTGACACTGGTTTGAAAAAAACCATTTGGGATTTTAAAATTTAACTAACTTTCCACCTTCTCTTTTTAACTCTTCTCCCACTACGAGTCAGTCCTGCCCGAGGGAGTGAAGCCCTTGGGGCCAAATGCCTTTTCATGGTACAGAGCTACTTCTGCCTAAGGAATGCCGCGCAAGGGTGTTTGTTTCTGCTGTGTATTTAATACATGAGACCCGAACAAACCCCGTTTTGCACTTCGAAAAAAACCTTTCAAAGGGTTTGTTTTTTCCATTTGTAACATTCCCCTTTGTAACCGTACACGTTACAAAAAGGGGCCTTAACAAATTACAAAATGGACAAAAATTTAAGCTGAAAGAGGGAGGCCAAAGGGTTTTTTTATTTGGTTTTAATCATTCTGTTAAAATTTTGGTAGCAGCACAAAAGGGAAAGGCCCCAGGGCCCAGGCCCAAAAATATGGCCCGTTCCCGGAACGGCAAAAATTTTAAAACCCCCAAAAATGGGTGAAATCAGGCCCGCCCAGGTTCCCTTTTCACGAGGTCGGAAAAGTGCGGCGCGACCGAACCAGGGTTTCAGGAAAAAACCCAAGGAAGAAAGAAGAAGGGGGAAAAAATAGAAGGTAACGATAAAAACGGAAAGGGTTTTTCTTTTTTCAATGTTTTAGGGCTTCCCCCAAAATGGGAAAAAAACTTGCCCCCGGAAATCTAAGATAATTTTGTCGGTTTTAGCCATCTTCCGGGGGTAATTCACCCAAAAAAAAAGGGTTTTGGACAGCTATTACTGTTCAACACCTTTCACAGTCTTTTCAAGAGATTTTGAAGGGTTTTCCCCAAAATTAAAAGACAAAAATTTTCTAAAAGAATAGGGGGAACAAACTCAAATAAAACCCAAACGTTTGTTTTTTGCAAAATTTTTAATAATTGGGGCGGGAAGGGGAGTGTTCGCCTTTCAAGTGCAGTAAACCCAAAGGGGAAACTTTGGTGATAAAAAAGGGGTAGTCAAAAATTTTTTTGGGCGGTGACGTTAGGAGAGAAGCGTTGGGAAAAAGATGGAAAAACGATGCACAAAAACAGGACAGCGAAGAACCTTCTTGGGCAGTTTGAAAAACTTGCCAAAACAAATTTTTTGGGAAAGGGGCCGTGAGATGTCAAACACAACTTTTTTCCAATACAAACCGTTCTACTTTTTCAATCCCCAAACGCCCCCCAAGGAAAAATTGTTTGGGCATTGTACAACAATCCAGTTTAAGGGAAAAAAAAGGTCAACTATTTAAATGATCAATTTCCCCGAAATTTTAAAACCCGCAAGGATAAGGGGGGTTGCCTCCCCGTTTCCCCCCACTGTCTATAATTTTCACCCTGGACCGGTTCCCTTTACGGTCCTTTAAAAAAAAAGGGCAACATTTCTTTTTGAGGGGGGGATGGTTTAATCACCCCCCCCAAACACCCAAGCCCTTTCCCACCCTTTTGGTATTTTTTAAAAAAGCAATTTCCTCACGCATTCGCCAACAAAAATTACGGCCCGGGTTTTAGAGTTAGCGGGAAACTCACCATTTTATTTGCAAAATTTTTTGGGGGGGGGAAAATGAGTTTTTTCCATCTTTTGTTACCGCAGGCCCAATTCTGGTTTTAAGCTTGGGGACCTGTGCGAAAAAACAGATCAATCGGACGGGTCGAAGTCAAAACGGAAAAAAGAAAAAACCTGCGCGGGAAAAAGGGAACAAGTCAAAGACGGAGGACCCACGCAAAAAGATCCGCTGACGTGGAAAACCCTTTATGGGCACCAAAAGAGTTTTTGGGTACGTACTAAATTTTTGCTACCGGAGTTTTGGAGCTCTCCCACATGGAAACCTTTCCCCTCCGCAAGTAGCAAATTAAGAAGGCCCCGGTGCCCCCGGAACCGTTCGTCCCCCTCCCCAAGGGGAGGGCCAACAAGGGTGACGCGCCACCCTTGGGGCAACCCCCTTTTAAAAAAAAACCTTAAAATTGATTGCTTCTATTTAAAAGAAAACCTTAAATAGGTTTTTCTGTAAAAATAAATTTAAACTTGATGGTTTTTATTGACAGAAATCTTGAAAACATTTTTTTAAAATTTTCAAAAAAAATTCATGATTTTTTCTATTTACAGAAAAACCTGAAAAAATCCCAAAATTCCCTCAAAAACAAATATAGTTCCTTTATATTTTGCTTATAGGGCCCATCTAGAAATTTTTTTTAAATGCTTTTTTTTCCCCTTGCTTTACCCCCACCCCCAACTCGGTTTATTTGAGGGTACAAAAAAGCAATATTTAAAAGGGCGGGGGAGGTGATGATTTGATGAAAAAAAAATTTAGAAACCCCCAAACTTACGCGGTTTGAAACCCGCGGCCCCGGAAACCCCCAAAAAAAAGCTCCTCTAGACCTTTATTATTTTATATAATTTTAATATTATAAAATTATTAATATATTTATTTCTTCAGTGGAAAAAAAACTTTTTATTTAAACTCTTCTATTTTTAAAAAACCCAAAAAAAAAAAAATCTAATACCAAAATTTGTAAAGTATAAATGGCTAGTTTTGTGTACCCATATTTTGGGTTTTATAGTCAAAAAGCATATTATTTTCAAAAATGTACAAAAGGTAAAGTACATTGATATAAGCGCGTAAAGATGCAACGAATTTAAATTTAAACCCCCAAAAATCCAAATTTCAAAAACTTCCGCAAATTTTTTTATTAAGATTATTTTGGTTGTTTTTTTTTATTTTAAATTGTCCAAGATTTTTTTTTCTTTTTATTTGGGTGGGGCGAAGCAAAATAATTTTCAAATGACCCCCCAAAAAAATTTCCTTTTTTTTATTTTTTTTATTTGGGTTTGCGCTCTACGGTCCAAACCCAAAAATTCAAATTCCCATTTAAAAAATTGGCATGCCCCTGTTGTATCATCTAAATTTAATCCCCAAATTTTTTTACCCCAATCGTTTTCCCCCCCTTTGAAGAACTTTTTCCCTTTTCCAAAAAAACCCCTAAAAATAAACCCGAGGGTTTTCCTAAAAAAAATTTTCCTTTGAAAATTTCAAATTTTCCCCCAAATTTTTTAAATAAAAATTTGTATCTTTTAATTTTTATTATCTATATTATATATTAAAATTATATTAATATATATATTATATTATATTGATATATAACATATATTATTATATATTATATTTTAAAATAAAGAGGGTACTTTCTTTATAGTTTATTAGTTCGTTAAAATCTTGTGTTCCCCCCCCCAAAAAAAACCCCCCCGGGGGACTTTTGCAACCCCCTTTCCCCGGCCCCCTGCTCGACGAAAAATCCCCTTCCCCTTCCCGCCCCCGGGTTTCCCTAGCGAAACCCCCAGCCCCGGGGGCCCGGTCTGTTGTGTTTTTTGTGTCCGCAATTCCCCAAAAAAATCCCAAAAAGGCCCCTTCGTTCGTTTTTTTTTCCGATTCGTTCCTCGTTAACGGAAAGGGGTAAAAAATCGTTTTGAATTTGAAAAATCGATATTTGTTTTAAAAAACGTTTTTTAAAATTTAAAAACCGGGGAGATATTCAATTTTCCCTGAAAAATGTGTTTTAAAATCCCTTTTTTCCGCCGGACCTTTTCTATTTTCCAAATCATTCCAATGAAAGCCCAAAAATTTCCTGTAGGCTTTTCGGTTTTGGTTTGTACTGTATTTTTCTGATTTCAAAAAGTTGGATCACCAACCCTTGGGGAAAAATTTGACAAAAAAAGGTTTTTTGTTTTTGGGGGTTCCAAATAGAATTTTTTTGGGCCTAGTGTTTCCTTGGCCCAAAGTTCCTTTTGGGGGAAGCGAAGCCCCCCCGGCGAGAGGGGGGCTGTACTTCCCTCCCTCCCAAAAATTTTCCCCTTGAAAACACCAAATTTTACCCTTTTTTTAAACCCCCGAAAGGGCCCTGAGAAAAATCGATTTGCCCCCCTTTTGGCCCCTTGTAAACGGTTCCCAAAAAGGTATCCCCCGGGGTGAATCGTTTATCCATCCCCCCTGTCTAACCCGGGACCCCTGTCTGTTGCCCTTGGTGAGTGCGGGGGGGTGTTCTCGGTCCCTTTTTTTTTGGAGGGGTTATGTAATTTAAGTTTTTTTTTAAAACCCCGCCCCGGAAAAAATTTTTTCCCCAAAATCCAAAAAAAAACCCCCCCCAGGCCCCAGCAATTTTAGTGGCCCCCCTTTTCTTTCCCTTTTGTGGAAAAAATTGCCAAAATTCTTGTTTGGGAGGCCTGTTTTTCAATTCCCCTGTTTTGTCGTGGGATGTTGTTTTGGGCCCTTGGGGTTTTGTTTTTTTTTTTTTTATTTTTGGTAAAATTTTTGTGGGGCCCCCTTTTGAAAAGGAAAAAGGGTTTTTTTGGGAAAAAAACAAAATGGGGCAACCCCACCTCCCCGAACCAAATTTCGTTAACCTATAAAATCAATGGGCCTTTAAAAGATTGGCGCGGGGCCCCCTAAAAGGGGGTTTTGGGGGGGAGGGGGGGGCCTTGATTTAGGGAGCTGGTTTCCCCTGCCTCCGTGTTGGGGCGTTTAGGCCCGGGGCGGGGGCTCGCGGGGGTTTTGGTTACGTCCTTTCCCCGGGCACTTTAAAAAAGGGTGCCTTTTAAATTTTTTCAAATTCAATTTTGGGGTCATTATCTTTCCCCCTTAATGCCCCTGATGGTTTTTCCTTTTGGTTTTCTCTATTGCCTGGGTTGCTTGTCCCATTGTTTGTTTTTGAAATGGTTTGAAAAAATTAAAGTAATTAGGCCTTTTAATTCCTGCGAAACCCGAAAAAAAATTACCAAAAACCCTTGCTTTTGAACCCCAAAAGTGGGGGGTGGGCCCCCAAAAAATTCGGTTTGGGGGTTTTTTTAAAAAAATTTCGTGGGCCCATGTGGCCCCCCAAAAAAAATTTTTGTTCCCTGTTGTGTCCCCTTCCAATTTGCGCCTTTTTTCCCTTTGAAACCCCCCCCCCTTCTTTGCCCCTTTTGCGGTTTTGAAAAACCCCCCCCCCTTCCCCCCGGGGGGTGATCTGCATTTTTTTTTCCCTTTTTTCTTAAAAATACGGCTTGGGGCCTTTTTTGGGACCCGGGTGCGGTTGTAGTTTTCCTCCCGGCAAAAATTTTTTCCAGGGTTTTACTAGCAACCCTCATTTAATGGGAAAATTCGCGTTCTACCCGGGGCAAATTTGGGGTTTTGTTGGTTCCCTTTTGGGGGTTTCCGGGCCAACCAATTTTTTCCCCTTGTGTTTTTCCAAAAATTTTAAGTTTGGTGAACACCCCCTTTAAAAAATGAGTTTTTAAATTTTACCCCCTTTTTTTTGATTAATAAATATTTTTGAAATTTTTTTTGGGAAACTTTATGTTCGTTTTTGAACCCCATTTTTTCATTTTGAACCCTTTTTCCCAGAAATTTTTAAAAAACCCACCTTTTCCCCAATTCTTTTCTCCAAGGGAAAACTGGAATAAATTTTTTTAGGGGGTTTTCCCCCCCGTATAAAAACAATCTTTGGGGGTTTAAGGTGGGTTATTTTTTTAAAGAACGTTTTTGGAAAAACTAACCTTTTAATTTTTTTTTCATTAAAAACCCCAATGGGGCGCAGGATCCGAAACCAAATGAGGGGTTAAATTTTCCAAACCTTTCCCAAAAACCCGACCCCCTTTTTTTTTTAGCCGTTAGGGCCCCCAACCCCCCCCCCTTGGGCAATCTTTAAGGACAAATTTTGGGAATTTTTTAGAAAGGGGAAACCTGGAAAAACCTTTTGAAGAATTTTGGAAACCCCGGGACCCCAATTTTCCCGTAAATTTATTTTTTTATTACCTAGTTTTTACAAGGCCCAATTTGCCCTTTTTGGGGGACCCCCCCCTTTAACGGAGAAAAATTGGAAATTTGGACACGGGCAGAAAATGGCCGGCCTTTTCCCCAAAGGGTTTGTGTTTCCAAATTAGGTTTAATCCCCCAATTTTTTCAAAAATCCCCCCTTCCCCTTTATCCTGTTCATTTTTGAGGGAGCGAATTGATTTGGGGCCCCCCGGATTGGGGAAAAAAGAAAAACCCTTTAAGGAAAAACCAAAGGGGCCGCCACCCATCACTGAACGGGGGCCCCCAGTCCCCAAAAAACAGAATAGGTTTGTTTTTCCCCCCCCTCTTTTAAAAAAATTTTTAATTTTTAAAAAGGCCCAAATTTTAAAAAATTTTCCGATTTCAAATTAACCCGGGCATTCCCCTCAAATATCAATTTAAATTTTAAAAAACTTAAAGTTTTTTCCCTCGAAAATTTTTAAAAAAGGTTTAATAATTTAAAAAACCCCCTTTTGCACTGTTGAATTTCATTGCAACCCAATTCAATCTTCCCAATTTTGCCCCCCAGATTTCCCCCAAATTAACAAAAATTACTAAAAACTTAAACAAACCTTTTTTGGGGGGGAAAAATTGCCCCCCCTTCCTTTTTGGGATTTTCCCTTTTTGGGGGGCCTTTTGGGGCGCAACAGGGACCAGAACTAAAACAACTTTCGGAAAATTGTTTTCACCCCAAAAAAAGGATTTTTGGGTTTAAGTAAAAAAAACCAAAATTTTCGCTGTTCCCCAAAATGGGGTTTAAAATTTCTTTTGGTCTTCTGTCTAAAAAAGGGGGTGTGGAAAAAAAATAAGTCCTTTTAGTATTTAAAAGGGCCCCTTTAGTTTTTAAAAAGGCCTTTGCTTTTTAATTGAATTCGTTAAAAAAGGGAAAAGGGGAAAATTAATTTTAAACCTAAGCATACCGGTGCACAATTTTTCGAAGTAATGGAAATAGCTGAAATTAATGATCGAATTGGGCCTAGATATCCATCAAGATCCAAATCTAGACTCCAGAAAATATGTTTTCATCAAATGAAATGACAGTGTAACATTAACCTCTATCATAAGATTATTTTTCACAATCATAGCTGATTCTGTACGGCAGAACCACAAACTGAGTTTGACAACTGACACAGCTGTGAAAGAGGAAGCAGTTTAATCGTAAAATTAATGGGTTATAATATTACTTTGAGGTTATTCTCTTGTGATAGTATTCATTGTAAGCCTGCCCTATGTAGGCCTAGGCCTACATTTTAATTCATTGGCTAAACATTTCTGTGAATTGACGAATTAATAGGCTAGAAGAAGTTAATGGTTTGTATGCCTGGGCTAATTATACCTGTAGGCAACCTAACCTTAACGGGTCAATATTACAATGACAATGATACAGAACAACATTACATAGGCCCTACCAATTTCAGTGTAATTACATGGCAAAATACCATACGCCTAATATTATTGCCTATTATGGTTTCATAATAAGAGGAAGCGGAAAGAAGGAGAAGCAGATGATGGGAGTAAGACGGAATGGCTCACCGGCTTCGAGATCGCAAGCAGCCATAGAAACGACGGTGGAGCTACCTCCACCCTCGAACCCGACTACGTTGGATTGGGAGATTAGACTGATTTGATGATTTCAGACTTCAATTAAAGAGGCCTAAAATAAATATTACCTTCACTTATGGCACCTCAGCCTAGTATTTCACTCCATCTTCATTCTTGAAGACTTTGAAGTAACATAACAAAATACGGTTAATGTGTTAATGATCTATGTTGATAATGAATTTTGTTCACTGTGCAACTCAAGAGGGCAGTCTCATTATTTCAAGTAGGCTCTATTCTGTTTATCCAAAGAAAAAGATTCAATTTTGAAAAGATATGTCAGCTGATACACATCCGTTGTTTATGCTCGTTACCATCGTTACGAGAGAACCAAAAGTGGGCGGAGCCCAATTTTTTTCGGTTTTTTATTGAATTATAAAATATTTAGGCTATGTGGACAAAAGATATTATCGCAACGCGGTAGACTATAACCAATTACAATTTTGAAGCAGTCAAATTTCTAATTTACTTGGAAAACCAGCGATTCCTATAGAGCCCCAACTAAAACTCCACGCCAACAATGGAGGTGGGTGTGGCCTAACCTGTTTTTCTGAAGTATTCTTTGATTATTTGATTAGAAAATATACAGGCTATGTGGGCAAATTTTATTACTACCTAGTCGAAGATTGTAAAAATTTGCATAATCCAAGCGCAATAATTTTGAATTTACGTAGAAATTTAGCAATACTAGGCAACAAATACGTGTTTCCGGTTCCTTTCTGGCCAAACATATAAGTGTGTTTCCACAGTGTGGTGAACACGCTAAAAAAAGGCAACGCAAATAATCGTCGTAAGCGATGTTCCGCTATATTGACTGACACTCCGGTTAAAAATGCTTTAGCGGAGCAAGAAAATAATCGAGTTTGTCAAAAAATACGTACAAACGCAAATTGGCTTCTGGCAGTCCACCAATGCAGCAGAAGAAAAAACATAAATCTACGCGAGCAGTGACAGCGCCAGCCGTGTCAGTGCCAGCTGCGTATCAGGCATCTCAGCGCCAGCCATGCCTGTCGTAGAAGACTTTTGCCTCGTATGCGATGAGCCATACTCAAATAGCATTGCTAAGGAGAAATGGATCACATGCGGTGTATGTTCGAACAGGGCGCACACTTTGTGCACGCCGGGAGTGGGCACGTATGTGTGCCATCACTGCGAGGACGACTAACCAATGTAAATTTTGTCTCATTTTTCACATCAAACTTCAATTTGAAATAAACATGTTTTGCTGGGGTAATTTGACTTGTTATTCCATATATTATACCTTGTGTCAACCTGCCCCATGTACTGTGCCAACTAGCCCCAAAAAGGGGGTAAGTTGACACATGCACATTCAATGTTTTAATCATTTTTCCTATTTTACTGGTAACAACTACTGGATTCACTGTTATGTTATTATGATCCTGAATCTTTCAGCTTTGACTCATGTGAAAATAATAGACAAAAAGTGCTTGGAATAATTTTAAAACAAAAAAGAGTGAAAGTGTGTCAACTAGCCCCGGTCTCCCCTACTGACCACTGATTTTACGGGTATTATTAGACCCAGAGTTGATCACTTCACATATTGGGACGAGTACGACTTTTTTTGTAAGATTTCGTTTGTCAAAAGTGACAGTTCATGCATTGCTGATAAGAATTGAAAATCAACTGGAACATTTGACACACAGGTGAGTAAAAACTATGAAACATTGCCCAGTTTTATTGACACACGCCTGGCAAAACATCCTGTGAGAAGTTGCCTAGCCCTGAAGATGAGATTCACCAGGTCTAGTAGACCTGGACCATTGAGTTTATGCCTGGACCTAGACTAGGCTCATCAGGCGAGGGGTTTACAACTGGCAAATTTGGTGTACACTCACGATTTCAGATTTCAGGGTATTTCAAGAGATTTCAGGGATTTCAGGGGATTTCATGGCAAGTGTGCACAGGATTTCAGGAGTTGTTAACCCCTCGCTATCAATAGCCCTAGAGGCTACCGAAGTAGGCCCTATTCGTTACAGCAGCTTACGTATGTATGGGTATGAGTAATTATAAAAGTAACGTAGATCTAACTGACTTATAACACAGCATTAGCATTATACAACAATCAACCTTGAATAAACTGAATATTAAATTTTCTGATCATTTACTTGTGGATTTTCAGAAACAATGCAGTCACACACATGACCCAATTACTTCTAACATTATGCTTTTATGCTTTGGGAAGCATGGTCATTTCTGAAGCAGACATTTTAGGTGGTGTTTATATTTGAAGTTAGGAACAAGTCAACAGTACGATTCTCCACCGCCACAAAAGATGGTAAGAGTCGCGTTCGGTCGCGATCTTCATTCGAGGAAGGCGGTAGAGATGCGTGCGCATCTACTATTTGCACGACAACGAGTGCGTGTAAGATTAACCAATCACAAGCGGCATAAGAGTTGGTTTACTAACGGAGGCGTAACGAAGCATTGAAAAACACATTTGAATTAACAGTCTGTTAAGACAACTCGTAAAACAAAACAGGCTGTTAGCTAATGTCGTTGTTAAGAAGACTATTGAAAAACCAGACTGAGTCGTCAAAGAATCAAACGCGTAGGTCAATGTTTTGTGCGTTAGCACAAAACATTGACCATATTTAACCATTGACCTATTTATGGTTCTATGGTTGAGTGTTTTTACTGAATTAATAATAATGTTGCATGTTGTTTGTGTTGAAGTGCATGATTTAATGACAGAAAATTACCTTCAGGTTTCAAATCACCCAGACAACACTTGAACAAACACAATATGAATGTGCATATAATGGCACTTGATATCATATTTGATATCGATCATATCTGGCATATGTCATTCGATATTTGAACTTGTCCAGTCAAATTAGTATACATTAATAAATATTTCAGACAGGGGAAATGTATCCACCTGGCTGCACTCTTCCATCAGCTCAACCACTGGATAATGTTAGGGTACTGGGATGTACCAGAAATCGTCACTTGCACTAGCCAAGAACAACAGTGGCATAAGCCAAGAGGGGATAAAATTGAAGCAGACCCTCTGATGGAATCTATATTTGCCAAACCAAACCAGAAGAGGAAAAGGGAGCCAGCAGAGTGTTCTTTTACCACTGTTAGTGGGAAAACTCCTCCCATGTCAGCCGAGATAGCCACGATGGCCGCGCGGCTAAAAGCATACAACGGAGATTTCCCTTTCTCGTATTTATTGACGCCACCTACAGAAGAACTTGAAACTGTGATGTGCACCGTGCCCGTCGGTGATGTGCCAGTGGGGAGTACTCTTTCCCACCAATTGAAAACATTTAACCCAACTTCAAGTTATGGGGCGGTTCCTGCGAGTGTATCTACCGGTAGTACCATAACTTATCCCGACCTGCCTTCAACAAAAGTAGAACTGCCTTCTGACATCACAGTTCGTACAATGTACGACTGTGAAATCACGTATCCCGTTGCCGGCATCCTCGAGCAGTCCACCAGAGGCCAAGACTCCGATTTGTGGTATAGTACAAGACAGACTCGACTTACCGCATCAATGTTCGCGAGTGTATGTAAAAGGCAGAGACGCGTGACTGATTCCTTTTTGAAGACTCTTTTCCATGGCCAGAAATTATCTCATGTGCCCAGTGTCATGTATGGTAAAAGAATGAGTTAGAGGCTAAAGCTGCCTACGTTAAGTATAATTTATCCGCAGGCCAACCTGTAACTTCCTTCTCGTCAGGTTTTGTAGTTAACCCTGGCATGCCCTTTCTTGGATGCTCACCAGATGGCAAAGTATTTGACTCCCTAGCAACGCCAGAGTTTGGATTACTGGAGATCAAGTGCCCAATCTCCAAGAAGGGTTTGTCGATGGAGGAAGCCTGTGGTGATAAGAACTTTTACGCTACCATCCACAACTCCTCATTTCATTTTTTAAAAAAAAACGGTCGAAATTATTATCAAGTGCAAGGCCAAATGTTTGTTTGTGGTGCTGAATGGTGTGATTTTGTTGTTTACAACGGATGTGAGGTTTTCATTGACCGTGATTTTTGCGACTCTATGTTAAAGAAACTGTGTAAGTTTTATAATTACCACTTTTTTCATTACGTAGTCAGAGAAACTGCCAACGATATTCCTGACGCATTGCACTGTGAGGAAGTGCATTGTGGAGAAGTGCTTCAAGTGTATATTATATTTTATAAAGTAACATGTCGAATGGAGAATTCGCCAACGGGCACCGAAAGTCCCGGGAATCTCCTATTGGTAAACTATTGGTAAGTTATGGTGAATTAATTTCTTCGAATGTTTGTAAAAGTCACATATTGTAATGCACAGAAATATTATTTCAGTATTTGTAACAATGGTTTGATGAATTTGATTTATATTTCTAGGATGCTGCAGTGACTGATTCGGTGCCGATGGCAACCAGTGCTGCACCATTGGCTGTAGGCGTACTAACTACACCAGCTAGGCCTACTACGAATCTCAATGCTAGTACCGATTACGCAGAAACTACTAGGCCTACCATTGAGTTTGTAGGTTTTGAGAATTCTACGGAGAAAGGTATAGTATCCCTGGAGGGGATGGAGTGGAGCCTGGAAGCCAATGATAATATTGCACCACAGCCCCAATCATCCCAACAGATGACTTCGCCTGGCAATCCAGACGCAGCATATCTGCTTATAAGTACGAAAGCAAGAAAGTACTACAGAGTAAACAGAGTGAGTAGATGAATTTTCAAAAAGCAGATGATCCTACAAATTTGTAACCTACAGGATTGCCAAAACTATTGGTGTTCCAATAATGCCATATTTAAAGCTAAACATTTTGATTCATTGGAATTTTTAATAATGTGTAGGCGTGTCCACACGATACAGCTGAAGTAAATATATGCCTTCGATTTAAATAAATAAGACTATTCATCAGGCTAGAGTGGATCTAGAGTAGGCCCATCAAGGCCTTTGAAAAAGAATGATGTTGAAAATAATTTGTGATATAGAGACCTACCGGTATTAAATTTTGAAATATCAGCATTCCCACTTGAAGCAATTCCACTGTAGACTTTGTTCTAGTTATGTGGTAGGCCTATTAATAGCTTTTGTTTGGAATATAAATACTCATGCTTTTTGTGTTTCGGTAGGACCATTCAGTCGGATGCGCCAAGCCGAAAAAAAAATATCCATTACCGAGGAGGCTTGGAACACTTTTAACAAAACCCAGGAGGAGCAACTGGTGATTGCTCAAGAGCAGCTAGCCATTTCTAGGGAAATTTGAAAAGCCAAACAGTCAAAGGCTGAATCCCTTGTACTTGCCAGAAATTCATCAGCAATTTTAGAGTTGATGAAGGAATTTGTGTCGAAGTAATGAGAAGTATAGTGTAAGAAGTGCAAGGGATTCAGGCTCTGACTGTTTAATTTTTAAAATTGCCCTATGAATGATATTCAAGTACAGTAAAAGTATAAATACACATAAATAATAAAATAAGTATTGGTAACTTGGTAAGTAACTTGGGTGGTTGACTCCTTAGTTTTGACAGCCAGACAAATTCATGCTGCCATGTTTAAATACCACATTTAATCTATCATTCAATACCATTAATAATCATTTAATATCATTTTAATATCATTTGATACCATATTTAATCTATAGTCAAGACTTACTTTATTTGATTGTTTTTGAGAAGTTATTACCTCTATTCATCGAATTTTATTCTTCACACATTATTCGATACAGTTTATTTCATCTTGAAGAATGAGTAGTCCTATTTTCTGTTGTTTTAAGAAGTTTTAAGAAGTCATCACCCTTGGGTATTTACTCGATTACAATGTTAGACTCAAGTGTGATGTTTAATTTTTTTTTTTTTAATAACATCGAAACTTGATACAAAATCATTGTTTCCCTATTAAGAGGCCGCAGGAAGCTATTTAATGATACACGAAATCGTGTTATAAGTGTGTACTCACAAAATCTTGACCCTTTGTTGAATATTCTTGAAATTTTCAGTGGTGGTAGGTAAAGAATATACCTATGTTTCTGTCTTTTTACATTTTGTATATAAAAATAATTGTAGCACTTACAATTCGACAAACTTACTAAAGTATTGCAGCATAGTGATACATTTTTCGAAGTGTGTAATACACTAGAAACCTAGAACGTACCTTCATATTTACACATCCGAAATTTGAAAGTAATTCATTAATTGGTGTACTTGTAGTGAGCATACATATACTGCGTGTTTTCGTAGAGCGGGCCAATTCAGGCTGGAATCAACTTGACCGAACGCGCTAGCCAGCCGTCTGATTATGATGACATGTGTGGGGGAGGAGCAACGGGCGCTAGTGGTGGGAGAAAGGCTTAGAAACACGTGTAGTCAGTGACGCATGGTTTACTATTATCCGTATCAGTATGGTATTATGCTGATTTCGGGAATTTCTGCATCTCCTAAGATAGTCCGTAAATACATTTGAATAGAGCTTACCCGCAAGAGTTGCACGCTTTTATCTAATATTATTTAATTATTCATATTATTAAATATAATTAAAATGACACCGAGGAAAAATGACTATCAAAGAGGGAAGAAGAAACGTCTTTTCTTGACATCAAAGAGAAAGAAATTATCAGGTCCCATAGGTAAAGAAAATCCTCTTGCCAAGTGGCGTGAGTTGAGGAAACGGTAAGTCCTACTCCAAGTGATATTATCATAATTCTATAAAATGTTTATTTTGACACATACATTGCGTATTTCGGTATTGTTTGTTATCTTCATAATTGTGAGAACTAGACGGAACAAATAGTGACTTGAAACTGTCAAAAAAAAAATATATATATATATATATATATATATATATATATATATATATATATATATATATAAATATATATATATATATAAATATATATATATATATAAATATAAATATATAAATAATATATATATATATATATATATATATATATATATATATATATATATATATATATATATATATATATATATATATAATATATATATATATATATATATATATATATATATATATATATTCAATGTCATATTTTAATTTCCGTCACCAATAAAACACATGTCGACCTAGCTGCAATAAAGTGATTCTGAAATGAGCTATCGAATAAATCATGATTCATTGATCCATTATATTCAACAGACAGTCTGAAATGTATAATTCGAGATATTTAGGGAAATATCTCTCCCACAACCACCTTTATGCAAATTATGATCTCCACACACTTTCGTGCAGCGTGCATTGTCACTGGTCACTCTCTCTTTGTCTCTCTCTCTCTCTCTCTTGGGGGGACTATTCCAGTATTCACCGAAACAATGAAGGTACGTACCACGATGAACCTATGTCAGGATTGTCAACCATGCCGGGGATCGAACGACGGCCTCCTGAATGACGGTTCAGCTTGCAAGCCACTGCACTGGTACACCCGTGTTATTGAAATAGGATATATATATATATATATATATATATATATATATATATATATATATATATATATATATATATATATATATATATATATATATATATATATATATATATATATATATATATATATATATATATATATATATATATATATATATATATATATATATATATATATATATATATATATATATATATATATATATATATATATATATATATATATATATATATATATATATATATATATATATATATATATATATATATATATATATATATATATATATATATATATATATATATATATATATATATATATATAATATATATATATATATATATATATATATATATATATATATATATATATATATATATATATATATATATATATATATATATATATATATATATATATATATATATATATATATATATATATATATATATATATATATATATATATATATATATATATAATCATAATGGTGGAGTGGGCCAGGCGGAAACAATCAGTTTGTCAGATGAGCGTAGCGAAGATTTTCACTCAAGTCTTACGGAGCTTTGTCTGTGCGTTTTTTTTTTTTTTTTTTTTTTTGTAAACACTGCACAGGTCGCAGGGTTTGACCGATCGACATGACACTTTTTTTTTATATGCAAACTCATCCAACTCAGAACTGTATAGTTTTGAGGTCTAATCGGTTGGACCATTTTTGAGAAACATCATTTAGAAGTTTCTAAAAACCCCATAAGATTTGGCTGGGCGGAGAAAAATTGAAAAAAAAATCTCTTCAATATGATTCAAATTTTCCACAAATGTGAACACAAGAATAATATACATGAATAAAAATTTGGTTTGATATTTGGACCAGCCGTTTGGGAGAAAATAATATAATAAATGTATTTTATTCATCGGAAAGATAGAAATATTAGTTGAAAAATGTTGCATTGTCGAAGTCACGGCTTTCTAGATTCATTGACATCAGATGAAGTTCATTTCAAATGATCAAGGTTTGTAGAGTTTTCGATTATACTTTATATAGACATCTCGCTCATCGTACAACGCACATCCTGCGTTTGCCTAGTAAGTAAAAATGTGGTTATATTGTTCAACTAATTACAGGCAGTCGACTGATATCGAGGAAGAGCGATCAAGTGATAATCATGAAGACAATTTGAATGGCTCGGTAACACATATTCTGGAATATTCGATGTTCAAGTTTCTGAACCGCTTCACGAGTTAGTATAATTCATAATAATATCGTTTTTTATAGGTATAATACTATGTAGGCCTATATATTTCAATTTGTATTTAATATTAGGGGAAGTTACAATCCCCTGTGAAATAAGTTCACTATAAGTGTGTACTAGAATTTTGTGAACTGTAATTTTTTGAACAAAATGAGTGAACAAACCAAATGATTCTCGAATCACTAAGTCAACCAACGCAACGCAGCACTATACACAATTATAGCGTTTTCTTTGTTGGCCGCTGCTGCTCAATTTATATCAAAGTTATATAGATGAATGAATACTTCTCATTTATTCAGATGTATATCTGAATCTCCGGGACTGAAACACTCAACGCCCCTTCGAGATATAAGTACACGAAATGAACATCTTTTGGAAAATGATATTTCACCGTTGGTGACAAGGAAATGCGGACTACAGCCTCGTTGTCGTGGAAGATTTCCATTCTCAGCCAGGTATTAGGGAAAGACATAATAAGCAATTATTTTAAAAAAATAGTTTATAACTAGTTAATTATTATGAATTATTATTTTTGTTCATCGATTATTGGTGAATTTATAGTAACAGATGGATTGTCTCTCAAGCTATTGATTCCCATATTATTCTGACTGGCTGACTGAATAATCTCTAACATTTCGTACAATGAGACAGACGTAAGCAAAGACTCATTTTACATACTGAAATAGTCGTTAGTGTCCATGTTATGTGAGGGGTTGTTTGTTCGCGCTTCACGTATCATGCTTTTTCAATGTATTCTCCTATTCCAAGTAACGACGGTGAAGAGTATGTGGAGACGACGCCAACTACCTCTGACAACATCGCCTCTCTCGGTTGCGTTGACGACATTCTGCCTCTGACGAATATTTCAACGCATGAAAACAACGTCGGGTGAGCAAATTTCTCATTTGAAAGAACTAGCTATTTTGATAATTAATTGTTGCATGTTCTTTCATCAACATTGGAGTATCAGACTCGAACATTGAATAAAGTACTGGACAATGTATTTTCTTGCGTATTGACGGATGAGCAAAAGATACAAAAATAACTTTCTAATCAATCTAATTCTTGCAAAACTCATCCAAATTTTACATTCCGATATTACAGAAATGGAGAGCAAGACGACAAGCTCACTACCACTTTCTTGAAAGATAATAGTGAAAATAATTCGATCATCAACAGTGTCACTGGGCGTCGTATCGTTGACATCGGGCACTTATTCCGAACAATTCAGGCTGAACATCACCCTGGTGGGTATGGGTGTAATTTCATGGATATGGATCTGACAAACGAACACTTCAATGGATTTAACATTTCTTGGAAATTTAAATGCCGGATGTGCCTCAAAGTTAGCACTTTTACCTCAGAGAGTCCTAAGATCGGCTACATGACCGTCAATGATGCTGCAGTGCATGGAATAGTAGCTACGGGTGGTGGCTATTCCCAGCTCTCCCAATTCTCATCTGCTATGGACATGCACTGTATGGACAACAAGACGTATTTGAAACATTTTAGCACAGTTTCTAGTGCTATACACGATGCGGCATGGTTGTCCATGGAGGAAGCTGGAAAGGAAGAAGCTAGGGCAGAGGGTAACGTCGACTCTCACGGCAATCCTAAAATCACGGTCGTCGGAGATGGTCAGTGGTGCAAGAGGTCATACAAAACCAAATACGACTCCATGTCTGGCGTTGTAAGTATTGTGTCTGTAGAGACTTGCGTTCTATTCATAGCAAATCTGCATTTGGTTGACACATGTTTTTAACATTCTTACAGGCGTCCTTAGTAGGTTTTCGAACAGAGAAGGTCCTATTCACTGGCGTCCGCAATCGCTACTGTTGCATTTGCGACAGAGCTCGCTCCAAAAAAGAAGAGATCCCTGACCACAAATGCTTCTTGAATTGGAACAAAAGTGCCACCAGCATGGAGGCCGACATTGTCGCTGAGGGATTTGCCAAGAGTATGGAGATGCATGGCTTGATATACGACAAACTAATCGGTAATTGTACATAATTATAACAGCCACATGTGTGCGCTTTTCATAGCGAGGTTTTATAGGGGCTACAAAATAAGCGTAGCATTGTTATATCAGAAAAAACTAACCTTGAGAGTACTCATGCCTTACCCCATTGCTCAGTCAGCAACGCACTGTCACTCAGTCAGCTAAGGCACTGATTTAGATACTGAGTCACCTTTGGACGGGGGTTCGACTCCCGCTTAAGGCATGCTTTATTTGTAAACGTCCTTTCACTTATCATCACTTCCTATTTTCATCATCACCTGCTCATTCGCATGAACTAGCTGTTAGTGGGGTCGTTAAGCAAACAATAATCATCATCAAAAATATTCATATTGATTGTATTTATATTGATATTGATTGATATTTTTCTCATACGTATTTTTCTAGGAGACGGAGACAGTAGCGTGCATAAAAGGTTGTGCACAGCGATGCCATATGGGCCAGATCTCTTAGTGGAGAAAATTGAGTGCAAGAACCATCTGAAAAGGAACTTTTGTACCAAACTCTACGAGCTTGCGAAGCGGACGAAAAGTGAATTTCCTGTCGAGCTGAGGCATGCACTCAACGGTCAAGTGCGACGGCTGCGAACTGCAGTGTCTACCGCAGCAGTGAAGCGAAAAGACCATGATAGTCCGTTTCACGTGCGAGTTTCCGAGCTCAAGAAAGACTTGGTCAATGCACCGTATCATGTGTTTGGGTGTCACGACAATTGTCACGAACGGGCGTTCTCGTGCAGTGGTCCCAAGGATGGCGAGGTGAACTTGGTTCCCCAATTGATACTGTGTGGCCTCATGAAAGAGATCGACAACGCAGTTCAATGGTGCTTGAGCCGGCATGCTGCCAGTTTACTGCTCGATGTGGCGAACAACCCCTCGGAGCACTACAACAGCCACGTCAACAAGTTCCTCGGAGGCCGCCGAGTCAACTACGCTCTCAGAGGCGCATACCAGGCACGATGTGACGCGGGTGTCGTCTCTTAAAATAACCCAGGGGAATACTTGGGTAATGACCATAAGGCCATGGTTGGTCAAAGGCCAGGTGAGTTGTTGCCTCTAAATATTGGCCTTCACGACCTCAAAACGATTATTTCGATGTATCTCTGGCTTTTCACAATTTAAAATGTTATTTACTATCGTTATAAGTTCATGCTTTCATCCTTTGTCTTCATAGGGAAACAATGGCTTTATGTCAAATTTTGATGTTGATGAAAAAATAAATTCATTATTCAGGGAAGTTCACTAAACAACACATAGCTAGACAAAAAACAAAGCTTGTGCAAATGAGAAAGAGACGAAAAGAATGGCCGGAGCTTCGATACAAAAAATCAAAAACGTCACTTCGAGGTGTAGATGAAGATTACGGTCTGTTGGAAGCCGATACGCTAGTCAGCCTCACCGACGAAGAGTTCCGACTGAGAAGAGAGGGATTCCTTGAAAGTCTCAAGAAGAGCGACGCCGAACGGGAAGAGATTGAACGCGCCACGACGCTCCAATCGAAGAGTAATCTCTGGTTTCAAGAGAAGAGAAAGCGGTTGACAGCGTCGTGGTTCGGCAAGGTCTGCAAGATGAGGCCCACCACATCTTGTCGCGGCAATGTGAGTGCCATGCTGTATAAGCATGTCACCACTAAAGCCATGGAGCACGGCGTCCTCAACGAGCCAGTCGCTAAGCAGATGATGGCCGACAGACATGGGATCGTTGCTGTCGATTGCGGACTCTTCATTGATGAGGAATATCCTTTCACAGGTGCTTCACCAGGTTGGTTCACTCTCACTATTTTTCAGAGAACTAGTGATCAGTCTGCATCGTTTTTTTGTTATAGTCGAAACAGTTTTATAATGCTCTGCATAATTTGTCTGCAGATGGATTAGTGGGAGATGAATCTCTAATGGAAGTCAAATGTCCCTCTTCAGCAGATCTGTATTTGACTCCAGAGGAGGCAATTCAGAGTAAGAAGGTAAATATCATTCTTATTCACTCTCCTATATTCATCACACAATAACGATTATTGTATATTTTTCAATCGTCACGTTCATTTCAGATCAACTATTGTGATATTGCCGAAGGGAAGCTCTTACTGAAGCCCACATCCAACTACTATTACCAAGTACAAGGGCAGCTTCATGTGACCAAAAGGAAATACTGCTACTTTGTGCAATACACGAAGCACTGGCTGACCTTCGAAATTATTGAGAGAGATGATGAATTTTGGAGGAATAAAATGATCCCACATTTGAAGAGGTACGTTATTACATTAAAATTATTTTAAATATGGAAACTGCGTCTGCTTTCAGGTATTCACTCTATGTTTGTATCTGTGCAGATTTTACATGCACTGCCTATTACCCGAGTTGATCGACTCCCAATACGCGAAAAGGCTTGTCCTCGGGGATATTAAAGAGCCCCAGTACATACTCGACGCACAAGGGAACAGGCAAAAAAGCAGCAAAAGCCAAGCAACCTGAAGGTACTTGTGAAAATGACCTGAAAAATTATACCTAAATATTTATAACTGCAATTGAAGGCACGTTATTGTCTGATAAACGTTCGTGAGATATGTGCAGAGTTTCAAAATCTGATATGAAAATCTTTATTCTGCTTTTAGGGAATCATTTCACATGGAGCAACAATCGTTGAATCGTCTCAGTCAGTGCTCCTTACTTTTCTGGAAGGCTTTCATTTCATTAGATGAGCGTAGCGAAGATTTTCATGTCACATACCGAAAAAAAAATGGGCTTTGTTTTTATGTTTTTTTTTTGTGCGGTATACAGGTCAGGAGAGAAGACCAATCGACCTGAAACTCTCTATAAATATTGATACCAGAAATGGTTTGGATTGTTTCTCGGAAAAATCGGTCGAACGGTTTTCCCGGAAAAATTTGGAAAGTTTGTAAAATCCTCATTAGAATAACCTATGGGCAAAATACTTGAAAAACGAAAATTCTTCAAAAGCTCTCAAACTAATACAGAATATGAAATCAACTATACACATTCTCAAAGATTTTTCCATCAATCGAAGGAGCAATAACGAATACAACGCAATAAAATTATACATTTAATCGAATATTAGGATCAACAGGTTCTGCTAGGTAGATGTGCACTAGGTTGCACTATAAATATCAACAAGTTGCAGGTAAGGTTTTTGAACGTTTGAAGTAGTCCAAGGTCTGCTAATGTAGATTGACTTGACAGAATGTTTTTTATTATAGATTTCCATACTTCTTAGCTCATCTCACAACGCTTATACTGCGTTTTCCTAGTTGAGCAGTAACTCGAGTGTAATCAAGTACATTATAGCACTAACAAGGAACGAACCGGAATGAATGAAATGTTCGTTTCAACAGACTGTACTTCAAGAACGCAGAACGCATGCTGGAGACAATCGGCTTTACATGTAGTAGAGGATAAAATAATTATTTTGTCTCTATGACTCCTTGTCTCACATTATTAAAATGACTCCAAATTTTCAGAGTAGACCCTAATCCTTTTCATACATCCGGACAGTCTATTATCAACAGAGAGGCATGCATGGACAGTATCTATAGATAGGCCTACATGTATTTTAAGATACGTATTTTAGATACATTTGTATTTTGTATTTCAAATAGATGCTCAGATGTATATAGATGTGAATAGATGTATGTTTTTCTAGCTTTCAAAATACAAGATACATTTTTTCCACCGATCAAAAGTAATCCAATCAAATAGTCAAATGATGACTGCTGCGCGCTCGAGCGTGAACATTCAGATGATTGAATAAAAATTGAAAAATATCGATTGGATCGTTTCGACTATCATCGAACATACGTTTAAATCTTTCGACAATTAAATAAATTTTTGAAATGTATTTACACATCTTTTACACATGTATTGACATCTATTCATCACAAAAATTCAGGGATATTTTTCTGGGGTTCTTTTCACTGATTTAGTGTTTCATCTCAACCGTGCCAGACCTCGTGACAAAAAAAAAACATTTTTTTATTCCCAGGAATGGTGTTGTGGTAGTGTTTTTTCAATAATTATTATATTGTCAAATGTTTGTTTTACCAAGAGTGTTTAAACTCGCATCGGTAGCTGGCAAGGGATTTGAATGTTTTAGCAGCTTTGAAGTTCCTTTTCGTGAAGACTGTAATGGTAACTGGTTCCCCATTTGATCGAGTAACTGACTGTATAACTGTTTGGTACCTTTATTTGAGAGATTTATTTTTTGTATTTCCTTCCTATTGTTCACACAAGGCTAAAAGTCTAACGTGTGGGCCCATATGCAGCAACAATCAAAGTGCCCACTATTTTCTCGCCATGAATCATGAATATACTTTATCATGTCATATTGTTATTTTTTGGGGCCAATTATATTGTCCAACAGCAGAGTTATTTTAGTGTAAAAAAAGACGGTGATAATGAAACTATGAAATGATGATAAGTGAAAGGATGTTTATAAAATCATTGATAATTTTTGTTCTAGTCTCATTACAGCCTGCTCATTCGTACCCCCAAATAACCAAGCAGGGCCTTTATCAAAAAATAATCAATCAATCTAGCTGAATGGGTGATTTCATTTTTTCGTGACTCTTGTGCAACTATAATCAGGGATACTCAAAATAAGACCAATGAAGACACAAAAACATATTTTTTAACTTATTTTTCTATCACATGACTAAATCGGTTGTTGTGAAAGTTTGGCAGCATATATTATGCAATTGCTGCTTCAATATGTATAATGAGTGACATCGCTCATCCCATAATTTAATTCTAGAATGCTTAGACTGAAATCTTTAATATTTCATAATAACTTACTTTGTACTTTACAACAATGAGTGTAAAAACTAGTGGTAATGCAATTATTATAATACCAAGTTATCATCGATAAATGTTTAATGTATCATGTCTGTATCATTTATTGTTTTCTCGAATGATAGAATAGGTACTTCTGCAGTTTCTCCTAGTAGTAAAATATTTATCTAGGATGGGGCAAAAAATAAATTTTATTTCATTCGGAAATCCGAAAATCGTATGTATTTCGCGATTTTTAAAATTCAAAATTCAGTTGACGGAGATCCTCCACTTATTAATTATTAAAACACGGTCAAAAAATCAGATTGATGTTTCGACCTCATTGTACCTTCCTGCGGCCTCGAACTTACTAAATAAGTGATAAATAATTGCTTTACAACAATGCAATCCATATGCATACAAAATTCCCATCAATGATATATTTTTAGAAACTCGAAACCCATCCTGTTGACCATGCTAAACCCAACAAATAAATCCATGCTGTGAAATTCCATGTAATTTCTTCCAGTCGTTTGACTCGTTTCCCCTCGCTCGCCGTCAAAGGGGAAATATTGAGGCTTCTTCATTAGCGACACGCCCATTACCCTCCCGCGCCATACGTCCCCGGCATGCAAAAATCCAACTCGCAGACTGAGCTACCGTCCTGCCGCCTCTTAAGGCTAAGGATGAGAGTAGGATCGTTTGGACGGGGCACCACAGGGGCGATCTTACCACCCCATTTTATTATTATTTTAAATTAAAGCAATGAACTTTGACACCAGGTCTACGCTGTCTGTGACCACACATCTTCGCCGCAGATAAAAGTCTTCAGTTGTCGAAAGTCCGGAACACAATATTAACAGTTTTTGCGATATATCCGGACACTACCAACATTGGTATTAGGAATAATCCAACCACACGAATGTTGATATTTTTCACTTTGAACTAAGTCTCTTAGGCAATGTTCACTTCTTCCAATGACAGCAGGTGCAAAGTTCATCATTATACAAAAGATAAAAAAAAGGAGTGACAGCCCTCGATATAACTAGGCCTATCACTCTACTAATTAAAGGTCGTGGCCAATTAGTACTTCATCCAAGCATTCACTTCGAGGACTGTGGGAAACCACGAAAAACCACGTCAGGACGGATCAAGTGTTTGTTGGTCTTGAAATATACATTTTTTCTTCCAACTTATATTCTTCTCGTCTGTTCTTGTTTTCTTCGTTTCTTGAGACATTGATAGTTGTGATGACATGGATGCAAGGAAAAGCAAGTGGCAGTGGAAAGTCTCGATCCCCCATAGCCCTCTCGACAATAATGATATCCTGATGGCCGTGCACAAAAACAATCTGCCAAGGTTCCTGTATTCTTTTGAGTGATTTTCAAACTTTTGGGACCCAAATATCTTGAAAATCCTTGAAATAATGAATGTGCTTACATAAATCTATTCTAAAAAACAATATATTGAAACGTTAATATCGAAACCACTTCTCAAAGTCATAAAAACTCTGTGTGATCACTTTATATGAAATTAGCTGAAAGTCAGCCTTCCTTCTGGCTAGCCCAGATGTCAACATCTTGTATCGTAAGTATTTCACAAAATAACTAAAACTATTACTTCCCTTTACGTTCACTTGTAGTATGGTACTCGAAGATCATGTAGACATCACCGGAAGTAACATTGGCTCACTTTAAATCCTTTATAACATTATTTATATACGGACAGATATATCTCAAAAACTGTTGTTATCCATGGTTGCATATCCATGGTTGCATGTTTAAATACCACATTTTATTCATTTTATAGTCGAAACTCATTCTATTTTATTGTTTCTGAGAAGTCATTATCTCCATTAATCAATTATAATCTAGGACCTTAGTGTCATGTTTGAATAATACATTTAATCTATCTCAAGAGATGACTTTTTTTTATTGTTTTTGAGAAGTCATTTGCCTTAGGTATTACTCAATAACAATATAAGGCCTTAATGTCATGTTTTAATAATACATTAATTTTAATCTATCTCAAGAGGTGGAAACTTTTTTATTATTTTCGAGAAGGGGACCCAGACTTGAGATTTGTACATTTTTGTACATTTTTATATTTCTAGTTATTATTTTTCTTTGAAGTGTGCTTAAAACGTCAGTATCATTGGTATTTACATGAGTCAAATAGTTTTTATACAGGAATTATTTTAGACTACTCGCGTTCTCAATTTTGGTATGAATTGAGGCCATTTTTACTGTTTTTCTGACTGCTACATAAAAATCTCTGCCCAATAATGCTCTTTCAAAGTAACCGCTCATTTTATATCTGGGTATTATTCTCATAAGTTGGTATTGCTGAATATGTTCCTGTAGATTCAATCAAGAAGGCAGTTACCCGCCTTTTTTGCTGTCACTGTTAGAAGTTGTTTACAATTTGGTTTCGTGTGGTTATAATCTTCGATATTTTACAACTATGCCTCGAAGTGCTAAACTGTACAAGAAGAGAAAGATTGCACATCCTTGGCGTTCTATCAGATTAAGTAAAAACAATGAAATAGGTTTAGATAATTCCACTGCTACGAATGATGTTGTCCTTCCATCAGTGAAGCAATCACCCCTAACACTGGAAGGGTTCGGTCGGCTAGTTCTGCGTCAAGCTCGTCAGGGAAGAAATTGGAGTTCTCCAGCGAGAAATATGATGAGTTTCAACAAAGTGTAGATGGGGATGAAGAACAAAATGGTGTAGGTAATGAAATTGTCGACTTGTCGTTACTTTCTGACGCTATTTCAAAGTTTGTTGCTTGCCGAGAGTGCAGCGGTGTCAACTGAGTATCGGTTGACGTAGCTTATAGGTAGGGCTTAGCATCTAATTTGATACTGTCTTGCCATCAATGCTTGGCCAGCTACTCTTTCGATTCGTCAAAAAAAACTGAGTACGAAGAGAGTGGATAGCGATGCGACGTCAATCTACGATATGTTTATGCGCTCCGAACCATTGGAAAGGGACAATCAGCTGGGAAAACTCTGTGCGCTGTGATGAATTTGCCTACTCCAATCAAAAAGTTCCACGATTAGAACAATATTATTCTGCAAGCCGTTGAAAAAGTTTCAAACGACTCGATGAAGACAGCAGTTGGTGAAGCAATCCAAGAAAATGGTGGCAACACAGACATCGCTGCAGCATTTGATGGTTCGTGGCATCGACGAGGTCACAATTCGAAGAATGGTGTGATGAAGGCAACCAGTATGGACACTGGTAAGGTGATTGACGTGTCTATTTTGATCAAGCACTGCCGATGCCCACATCGCCTCGATGCTGTTCCTGTCCACAACGAGAAGTGCCAGGCTAGCTTCCAGGGAGCGAGTGGCGGCATGGAGGTGGCTGGCGCTGAAGACATTTTGAGCGTTCTGTTGCGGAGCGAGGAGTGCGATACACTCAGTACTTGGGGGATGGTGATTCCAAGGCATTCAAAAGTGTGGTTGATAGTAAGCCTTATGGAGATAACATCATAATCACGAAATTGGAATGCGTTGACACGTCCAAAAGCGTATGGGAAGTCGTGTTTGACGATTACGAGCACAGCGGAAAGGCGAGAAGCTATCCGACGGCAAGTCACTGATACGTAAGGGCTGTCTTACCGAGCAAGAAGCTGACCACCTCCAGTCATATTATGGACAGGCAATTCGTCGGAACGTTGGCAACATCACTGACATGAAATCTGCAGTTTGGGCAACATACTTTCACGAGTTATCGACCAACGACAACCCGCAGCATGGTCTCTGCACCTCGGGTGCCGACAGTTGGTGTAAGTTCAGGCAGACAGAGGCAACTGGTCGTACTTATGACCACAAGCATCCACTAGCAGAAGCTGTTATGCTAGAAATAAAACCCATCTACGTAGCCTTAGCAGATCCCAATCTTTTGGCAAAGTGCCTCCACGGAAAAACACAAAACAGCAACGAAAGTTTCAATAACATCATTTGGACGCGCATTCCCAAAACTGTGTTCATCGAGAAGACATTTGTTCAGTTTGGAGTGCTTGATGCAATTGTCTCATTCAATGATGGCAATAAGCCCCTGATGACGAAAGAGTGCGGAGCGCTGACAAGAGTATTACGGATTATGAACATAAAGCCAGGCAACAAAGAAAAACAAGCAAAAAAGAATCGAAGATAATGCAATTTATGAAGATGATCCAGCATATGGAGCAGGCATTGCATAGAATGGCAGAGCGAAAGTAAGAAATATGTACGCCCATACCTCAACTTTCAACCTGCAATATCTCAAAACTGGTTTATTCTGTACTCATGTTCTTTTTTCTCAGGAACTACTTGACAAAATCTATTGAAAAAAATTAGAGATGTTTTTGTTACTGTTATGAACATTACATCACAGCGGATTTTTGATAAGTTGATAATTCACTTTTTGAAATAATATTCATTATATCAAAGTGTATCAAAATTTGGATGAAATTTTAAATGAAAAAATAATACATAAATATAAATAAGAAAATACAAATCCTGTGGTGCAAGTTAAGTAAAGGTCTGAATGTCATGTATACCAATTTTCAAAAGATTATGTCCAGCCACTTTCCAGAAAAAGGTACATGAAATTGGGAAATTTAACATTGCCAGCATAGTCAGCCAGGCCCAAGTCTGGGTCCCCTTAGGTGGAGACTTTTTTTTATTGTTTTTGAGAAGTCATTTGTCTTTAGGTATTACTCAACAACAATATAAGACCTGACCGGTAGTGTCATGTTTTAATAATACATTTATTCTATCTTAAGGAATGAAGACTTTTTCATTGTATTTTATTCGTTATCAAGATTTGTATTTCATTGTTGTCAAGTAATCAATAAGTAGGTCAATAATTATTGTAGGACCAAAGTGACATGTTCAAATGCTTATTGATTTGACTAGAATTATCCTTTGTAAATTCCATTCCAGGCCCAATTGATAACATTGTTGAAGTAATGCAATAAAATGAATCATTTGCCTGAACTGATATTACTATTCCATTTATGTAACCAAATTGAGGCCAACCTGTCCTACCTATATTGATACCCTTCACAAGTGTTGAAGAATAGTGAACCATCATAGACAATAGACATCATGCATCAAGTTCACATGGCTTATAACTGTAATAAAGTATTCATTTTAATACTAGGAAAACGCGTTATGTGTTTCCGCGTTAATGGATGAGATAATGAGAATGAAATTGAATTATTTCAAAAAGTTACATCAAGTTGATGTTTTGACGGCATATGTTTTGACAGCATAGATATTTTGACGGCATGGATTGAAATCTATCTTTCCATTCGGTTGGTTTATTTCGTAGACTATTCTAATGAAGGAAATATCTGATGCAGTTCAATATCATATGTAATGTTAGACTACTATATGAAACGTAATGACAGCTGTATTCATATATACACCTTGAGATCCAAACAATTATGTCATTACCCTCCTTTTATATTCATTACTCACTCTCAATAATTTCTCTGATAATAAAGAAGGCCTTGTTTCAATCGTTCTTCATTAATTGGTGACACCTGTTGCTTGGATTTAATTGGTTTTCTTAATAGCTTTGCTAGATGTATAAAAACGTCATTATATATTTTTTTTTATCAAAACCACTGATCGGATTTCAGTGAAAGTTCGGATTAATGTGTATCATTATTATATTGAAATTCGGTGAAAATTTGAATTTTTTCGAAGGACATTTTTTTTCACGAAAATTTTTCTCTGGCTTATTCTTATGGGTAATTTGGAGAAAGAAAATTAGTTTTCTCAGAAGTGGTGCAACCGATTGCGCATAAAAAACAATGGGATCAAATCCAGATGATGACACTTGGGCATGCCAAGTTTCAATGGAATTTGAATTTTCGTTTGAACTGTGGAGCGACAGAAAAACAACAACAAAAAACATGTACATTTTTTTCGGGTCAAGTGAAATTGAGTCTTCGCTTAGCTCATCCAATAATTCAACAACAAAACCATGGTATAAAAAATGTCAAACTGTTAATACTAGTGTAATACATGGGATGCGGGCATGGGTTCAGACGGAATGCATGTTACGGAAACACTGGTGTTGTACGCGGGTTTCAAAACACGAATAGGTTCAGCAGAATGCACTGAACACGGAAACACTTGGTTTTTCCTCGATGTTTAAACCAAACAGGAATACGGAAGAAGGGCCTCGGCCTAAAAATAAAAGACGACGATGAGAAGAGGAGAAAAGTGAGGATAAAGTAGAATAAAATGGAATACGAACGCAATATTCAGTACCGGTACTCCCTGCGTATACTCGGTCACCAATAGGTTTCCACTTGACCGAGACGGTCCGAACTTAGTCTGGGCCCTCAATCCAAAACTTATCGCCATGGGTGACCCTTTTGAGAGCAAATAAATTGCTCCCGACAACAGCTCCGGAGATCACTGGGCCACACAAGCCCCCACACCACGTCAAGGTGTCCGGATCCTTCGAGGGGGAATATTACCTAGGTCGAGTTATTGTCTATCACTCATATCGTCTATATACACTAAAGAAAGAACACGAAACAATGAACACGGTCATTAAGTAAAATGCCTGCGAATCACTCTGTTGCGGATTCTCTCTCCAGCTACTAGAAGCGGGTTTCTGCGGGCATGTCGTGACCGGTTTTCCTCTTCCTCCTGATCTTCTTCATCTACTGATGAGTCATTCACATCTTCTCCCTCCTCATCTGAGTCCAATTCAAGATCAAGTGCATTTGCAATACAGATGTTGTGTAACACAACACATGCATTAATAATCTGTGTGGCAGCCTCAGGGTGGTGGTGCAGCACTCGATGTTTCAAGCAACAGCGGAAACGTTGCTTGAGGAGGCCGTTGCAGCGTTCTATTGGGCAACGCACCACTTTCTGTCGTTCATTGAAAAGTTCTGCTGGCGTACCAGGCTGACCCGTGATGTCAATAATCATCATCCACGGTTCGAGACTATACCCACTATCGCCAAGGAGATAACAATTCATGATATTGTTATTGGTGTACTGGGCTTCGAGAGCCCTTTTCAGGTTGCACTCCCTGAAAATAAACTTATCGCTGCAACTGCCTGGATGCAGTGCATTGACGTGCACAACTCTCATGTCCTTATCGCAGGTGAGCTGCACATTGATGGAGTGGTAGCCCTTCCGATTCTCGTGGTAGTGCTCGGCATAATCGGGGTCGTCGTTTGGCGGAGCAACAATCGCTACATGTGTGCAGTCAATAACACTCAATACCCCTGGAAATCCGTACTCTTCCCGGAAGCATCGCATCACACTAGCTTGGTCTCCACGGGTATCTGGGATCCATATATTTGAAAAACGCATCACACTAGCTTGGTCTCTACGGGTATCTGGGATCCATATACTTGAAAAACGATATTTTCAATATTATTGATAAGATAATGGGATGTTTGAAACGATTTTCGATATGCAAATTAATATTTTTCTTCACCCCTAATATTTAGTGTCGGCAGGTTCATGTATTTCAATACATTTTCCATGTGTGTATAATTATAATCTAGAAGTGACTTACGAGATGAGCAATATTTAGTGTCGATAATTTTATATATATTTCCAAGACTCATTTTCCATGCGTGTGTTTATAATTCAAATGTGACGACTTATGAGATGAACAATAGGCCTACGTGAGTTACGACTGGCGATAATTTTATTTGTCAATTAAAGATTCATTTTGTATTTTATTTTACGGTGTTTCAGATTTGTCCATGAACTATGCCAATCACTCGTATGCAAACTTTAATTAACATGAGTAAAAATAACAATGCGGTAGATGGTGAGGGAGTAGGGCATACTCTGCCTGTGGTTGGAGAGAGCAACAATGCATCTCCAACAATAGCCCGTTTAGAAGCCATGATGGCGGGTTTCGGCACGCTACTGGGTTCAATTGCAGGACGCTTAGACGTCATTGAAAACCGTGTACCGGCGGGCACTCCGGTGTCGTCGGTGGCGAACATGAATGCTACGACACCACCACACTTTGATGCAGGACTGGGGCAACAGTCATCTGAGGTAGGGGGCCAACCGCCGCCACTGGTTCGTTTTCAAAACAATGGGAATGTCCATCCCGTGGATTTCCTTCAATATGTGGAAATGAAATTCATGCGTGCAAATGTGTCGCCAAGTGATCGGATTCGACTGTCCATCTCGCAGATGGACGGTATGGCCAGCGATTGAGGGACAGCTCTCGAGGACTCATGGGACTCGTGGGAATCGTTTGAAGCGGCGTTTCTGGACATGTTTTGGTTTGAGGAACGTCAAGAAAAGCTGGTGCATGACTTGCACCATGACTTCTACAACAAGAAGTCATACAACAGTATGACAGACTTTTCCATCTCCTGGATGAAAAGGATCTGTCGACGCCGATGCCACCACGGACATTTCTAAGAAAAATTAGTCATTCGTTGCCGGCGAATGTTGAAAACGTTCTAATACCTGCCAGAACTACGACGCCTGCAGAGATGCTGGCAATCTTGCAAGAAATGGACGACGCTTTGTCCAGACGTTATGAGAAGGATGTCGAAACAAGTGCACCTAAGCAACTTCACAACGACGGTTCAGCACATCACCAGTCCCGAAGACCAGCGACGACGACGTCCAGTGACCAAGGGCGTGATTGTGAGAGGGCGGGGGCGAGGACGTCAAGGTGCAACCGACAAGGCCAGCAGCAGCAAGAAATGCGGACGCCTCGAGTTAATCGGCTTTATAACGATCAAGAGAAACGCGAAGAAGGCCCGTGTGACGTAGATCGCCTCTACATTGAAGAGCGTCGGGTTGGAGCCGCACAACCACCCGCATTGGTACCGGCCAATGATATGCAAATGAAGGTAAATAACTCAGTTAACGTCAGATCTATAGGTCTTGTCGATGATTTGAACCCTTTGAGGCTCAACGATTCCAATTGGAATCACTTACTTCAATGTTCAACAGAGGTGGCATATTTGCCCATTGAATACAAATGTTATCATGAAAATATTTTTCTAGTGGTTTTTAATGTAGATTGGTAACAACTTTTTGTTTGTGACAAGTGCTGCTATCTTCAGTGTTCCTCTGAAAATGTATCTAGGCCTACTTGAGGCCTAGTTCATTCTTCATGCAGGCGAATTTCTTTTGAGAAGAGGGTAATATAAGTCATTACATTATTACTCATAATTAGATTGCATATTGTTTGTGGATGTCTAATCTTGAATAAATAATTGATTCGAATGATATTAAACTCTTTACGATGGAAATTATAAGCCAGAAATATACTTGATTCCAAATGTTATCATTGGGTTTACCTGGTGAGATGCATTCAAAACCAAATTTGACCCAACATTTTCAAGAATGTTGTATTAAAACTGGAATAGGGTTCATTAAGGTAGAGAAAATCATGTCTGTTCTGAATAATGTAGCTACCCTACCAGAGTTTTGCACAAAATGTGATAAGTAAAGGTTTTACAGTGATATTTGATGTTAATAGATGCCGATTCCGGTTCGATCGCTTCCGGTTCGACCTCGCCACATCGCCCTCGAAGATGTTGCAGCGTTACTAGAAGATTCAGAAGGAAGCTTAGAAGGTTCCGATGATGAATTTGAAGAACTACAGTGCAACTGGGATACGGGTATAGGATTACCTGATGATGACAATGCCGCTGGGGCTTCTACCCGTAGCCACGGCAACAATGATGAAGTCCCGTCAACTGTTGGTTCTGAAGATGAGGACGATCCTGTGGCAGGTATTTCTGGTAATACTAATGTAGAAAGACTTAATTTGCGTTGGAGAAAACGTGATATCGAACCTGTACTCTCAATTTACCGGTGAGTCATTTAGTATGCCTAATGAAGAAAAAACACCATACGCGTATTTTAAAGTTTTCTGCGATGATACAGTGTTCGAAAATTAATTTTGTGTATCGAACAAATTTGTATTCGGTACAGAAAAAACAAAAATCGGTTGATACAAACAAGGTGGAAATAGAACAATTCGTCGGTATACATGTGATGTCAGGAATTGTTTGTATTCCGTCATATCGTGATTACTGGAGGCAGGAAACAAGATACTCTCTGATGGCCGATACTAGGGGAGAAGGGGTTTGGTTGTCACAGAGCTAATATCTCTACTTTTACCGACCAAATAATTGTTTGGTGAGTCAGTAGCGCTGCAGTAGAAAAAAGTTCAACTACTGCCCAAATTTCACCGCCCTCCTACGATTCTTCAGAATTTGGTGGCTGTTAATGTGTTTTTGTTGTTGGTAAGTAAATTTGGCTGTTCTTAGTGTTTTGTTCATAATTAATAACTAAAATATTTATTTCCAGAAGTATTTATCTATTCATTAACACTAATATCTTCTCAACATATTTCTCTATTCAAATCGTCTGACCTCGTTTGTAATAATTAAATATTACATGTTTCTTCTCTTAATGTGCATTGGGACTGGTTGTCACAAGTAAACATAACCCTACTTTTTTTTACACATGTAAGAACGTGGAGGTTATAGGTTGACTTTATTTCTTTTACAGAATATTATATACTAAAGAAATGCCAAGAACGTATGTCAGGAAAACTGAGCATGGTCTCATTGCACCAGACATAATGCTGGAAGCCGCAAGACAAGTTTTGCAGCACCATAAGTAGCGACGTAAAGTCGCAGAAGAATACGGAATGAATTATAGAACGTTGGCTCGCTATTGTCTAAAAATGACAGAAGAAGACCTGCAGATGGACAATGTTAAACCCAGTCCTACTTTTCAAGTTGGATATATTAAAAATCGCCAGGTGCGCTGTGCTTTTAACATAGGTTGATAGGCCTACATTCAGTCGTATCTAGCAATTTATTCGTTGCGGTTAAATGTCTGTCTCTTTTTTAATAAATTCTAAAACAATTTTGTTGTGTTAGACTAATGTGCATTCTCTTTGGAACTTTACAGGTGTTTTCCAATGAACATGAGTCACTTCTGGAGGAGTATCTGAAAAGGGCGGCCGATGTCTACTTCGGATTGTCTCCGCTTGAAGTTCGCAAATTTGCGTATCAGTATGCAGATGCTTTATCCATTAATGGAATTCCTCCTCAATGGAAAGAGAATAAAGTAGCAGGTATCGATTGGTTCCAGAAGTTTATGAAGAGACATCCGACAATCTCAATCAGGACCCCTGAATCAACTAGCCTGGCTCGGGCTAGTAGCTTTAATAAGACAAACGTAGAAGCTTTTTTTGCGAACCTTAGCATGGTGTTGGATCGGTACAAATTCCAACCGTCGGACATTTGGAACGTCGACGAGACCGGCGTGACAACCGTTCAAAAGCCTTGCCGGATTGTCGCAAGGCGAGGTGTAAAGCAGGTTGGAGCGATAACTTCAGCAGAGCGTGGCACTCTGGTAGCAATAGCACTTGCTGTTTCTGCCACAGGGAATCAAATACCACCCTTCTTCGTGTTCCCTCGTGTGCACTTTCGGGACCATTTTTTGGAAAATGCCCCGCCTGGAAGTGCAGGCACAGCCAATGCAAGTGGTTGGATGAAAGAGGAGAACTTTTATGAATTTATTCAATTTTTTGTGAAGTCCATTCGTTGTTCGAAGGAATGTCGTGCACTTCTCCTGTTAGACAATCACGACTCCCATCTCTCTATACAAACACTGGATTACTGTAAAGCTCATGGTGTTGTTGTGCTGTCATTCCCTCCCCATTGTTCCCACAAGCTTCAACCCCTGGACAGAAGCGTGTATGGGCCATTCAAGCATTATGTAAACATCGCTTGTGATAATTGGATGCGGTCGAATGCAGGGAAAACAATGACAATTCACAATATACCTGGCATTGTAAAGAGGGCTTTGCCATTTGCTGCAACTCCAAAAAATATCATGGCTGGGTTCGAGTGCTCCGGAATATATCCTTTGAACCAAATCATATTCGGCGACTTGGATTATGCCCCAGGTTACGTCACCGATCGCCTAGACCCTAGGCTTACAGGCGAGGTACAAGATAAAGTTGACGATACATTGGCCGCTGAAGTCGACAAAGTCAACGAAGTGGACCTATCGATCATTAGGGTAGAGCCGTTGAGTGATAGCGAAGACGACATTCCTCTCATTCATTGCATCGACCAGCCCGGAGTTTCCAGTAAACCACAAACGGTTAACGTCTCCTTCAACAGTCCACCAAAAAAGGCGCGAGTAATTACGCCGGAAAGTATCCGCCCGTTGCCAAAAGCGGGGGAAAGGAAGACGACTCGGAACAATTCCAGGAAGCGGTCAACTGCGATACTGACGGACACACCTGTTAGGATCGCATTGGCAGCCAAGAAGGCGGCTACCGCAGCGAAAAAAAGACGCCCTACAGCAAAGAAACTCTTCGGTCAGAGTGGCCCCAAAAGTGCCAAGAGAAAGGGCAAGCAGCCCGCGCCGGGCCTCGCGACGGTGAAGATTGGTCTAGCACGGTCTGCGGCGACAAATGGCTTGGCAGCAGAGCGGAAGATGTTTGGGTGAGCTGCACAGATTGCTTGCAGTGGTCACACAAACAATGTACAAAAAGTTACGGGCGTAACAATGCTTGTCTAGATTGCGCTGACGACGACGATTGGACTTTTTGAGCGACGATTTATTGTATTTTAGTTTTTATCTAGTTTTTTATTACTGAGACGGGTAGATCAGTTCAATCATCCTATCATTTTTTTTTCTTTTCTTGTACACAGAATACAGCCTGACTATAAATTTAACGTTTTATAACATAAATCATTACCCTAATATAGAAAATAAATAATTAAATAACATGGGACAACCAACCTCATGCAAGGGTCCGGTTGTCCCAAACATTTTTCATTACATTTAATTCTGTATCAATTGAGAATTTTAATTTGAAAATGTAAAAAAAAAAATGCCTATTGCTAAATAAATGCTCTCCAATAAAAAAAATACCTGAACACTGTAACTCATATTTTGAAATACTTCTGCCCAAAAGTGTGAAAAGTGTGACAACCATACCCCACCTCCCCTATGCCTTGCAATAGGTTCGATAAATTACGGACGACTTTTCACGTGAATGACAATCAGCATCAGTTAGGCCTACTTAGAACGGCTGCTGACTATGATAAGCCGTATAAAATGAGACCGCTGATTAATTCACTGCGAGAAAACTTCAAGAAAACCGAACCCGAGGAGCGTCCGTCAGTGGACGAGATAATGATACCGTTGAAAGGTAGGAGTGGGTTAAAACAATACATCAAGAACAAACCACATGAATGGGGTTTCAAAGTATTTGCACGTGCGGGAACTGCAGGAATTTTGTACGACTTTGAAATCTACGTGGGTAAAGATACCGTAAAGGAGACCGATGGGAAGCCGGGTCTAGGAATTAGTGGCAATATTGTTCTTAGGTTAACGAAAAATCTTCCTCAGTACAAATATTTCAAAATATACTTCGACAATTGGTTCACTTCTCATGCTTCAATTCTGGCGTTGAAGGAGGTTGGCCATCTTGCAGTAGGAACCGTCAGAAGTAATAGACTTGGTGGATGCGAGTTCAAAAGCGATAAAGAGCTAAAAAAAGACCGGCCGTGGTTCACACGACCACAAAACTGAGGCAACGAGCAACATTCTAGCCGTAAAGTGGTATGACAACAAATGTGTACATGTTATTTCAAGTTACGTTGGAGTTGAGCCTCTGAACGATGTACGACGGTGATCCGTGCAAGCAAAGGAATACGTCAACGTACCAAGGCCTGCTATTGTTGAATCGTGCAATAAAAGTATGGGCGGAGTAGACCTCCATGATATGCTCGTTGAGCTTTATCGAATCGATATAAAGGGCTATTGCTATTACATGAGAATAATTTTCCATCTCATTGACAGCTGTATTGTCAGTGCGTGGTTATTGTACCGTAGGGAACAAGAGCAACGAGGCTACACTCGTTACGAACCGCTAAGAGTGTTCCGATCCAACATTGCACGAGCATTGTTGCCAGCTGGGAAAGATTCTCAGAGTAGCAGAAAGCGTGGAAGGCCTTCCACTGCTGAAACAACGCCCACCCCTGCACGGAAACGATTACCAATTGCCGTGAGACCAGTTGACGACGTCCGCTACGTCAAATTGGGACACTGGCCTTTGCCGGTAGTAAAACGCAAAGATGCAAATTATGCATAGACTCCTACTCCAGAATCGAGTGTGTGAAGTGTAGAGTTGCGTTATGTTTGAATAACCAGAAAAATTGCTTTTGTACATTCCATTGCAAATAAACAAGTTAGAAATCTTATCATTTTTAATTTTGTGTAAACATTCCAAAATGTATCTATATTTTGTGTACATGATAAAATAAAGATTCATATGTGAAATGAAGAGTGAAATAATACAAGTTTCTAGATGCTGTTCCTTTCCACATAGCCCAATGATTCCAAAAATCATCATCTGAAATTTGGGGGAGTTGGAGCCCTCCCCCAAAAAATTTTCAGATAAAATATTTTTCTGAACTCGTATTTAGAATGTTTTACTACGAAATTATTTTTTTGGGCATACCAGTATAATTTGGGCCTCAAAAGGAAAAAGTGAGCTACAATTGAAGAAGAAAGATATTTTAAAATCAAAATCTCCTTACATTCATGCAACTGTGCTATCCCGTAGACTACGTGCGTTGCTTGATACCGGAAGCGACATAAATTGCATGTCGGGACGTTCAGAAAGGAAATATCAGAAACGGAATATCAGAAGAAGTTAACCACGATCTTCCGCGACTGCCAGTTACGGGTTTATCAATTGACAGTGCGTTCGGTTTGTGTCAACGTACCACATGTCAAACATTTTATCAGTCGGAATCGGCGATAATTGTCATGAAATTGTTTTTTTGCTATACCAAATGTCTTGTGATTTGATAATTGGATCAGATTGGTTACACGATACACGATCGGTTGTTGATTACGACTCAGAATCGCTGAGAGTGGGTCAGGAGCTTGTTCCATTCATTCATCGCGACAACAATGTGAAGAAAACACATGTTCGTCGCACTTGCGTCCGTGCGTCTACAGTCAGTGACAGTGGCGGTGATGACGTTTTAGGTGAGTGCATCTCGCAAAACACAGAGACAATGTCGTGTATGATACAGTCATTACTCAAACGCATATTGGTACACGAAATAGAACACTGCCCAGCGAGAGAAAATATTGTCAAAGAAACGCTGTCTCGTGCCATACATTATGCTGTTGCATAATAATATTCAGTTGAAAACTATATTTTTAGCCCAATACGAACTAAAGATGGGCCCTAAATCGAAGTGTATCAGTTTAAATGCATTATTAATTCCAATTGGTATAAAGTGAGCTTGAAAATTTTACTGAATTTGTACTGAATTGACTACAACATGAATGTCAATTATTGATAACAATATCTCATTAGAATTAATTTTCGCGACTTTCATCTTCCTATATTTTACAACATAAATGTCAATTATTGATAACAATATCTCATTAAAATTATTTTCCCAACTTTTATCTTCCTATATTTTGTAACTAAACAAGTAATATATTTCAATAACGACGATCCCGTTGAAACGACGTTTCAGTTGTCGCCCCACAACGTCGTACTATCGAGGTTGTCGTGTGATGTGAACCCCTGTTATTTGTCCTATACCTCAAGTGTGGCTTTAGCCCTTCTTTAGGTTGACTTCCTGGCTTCAGTTGGTGGCGAGAGGTTACGTGGTGTAACCTTCAATATAATGTATGTTAGTTAGTTGGTACTGTTTTAAGGCGCTCAACGGCTTGGTTATCAGCGCCTACGGTCGTGCTTATTACATGTACAAAACTTATTGCATAATTATATAACGACGGATTTAAAAACAGGTTCCGGTGTAAAAAGCCGGGACCTGCCAAGCTATAATGTATGAGAGAGTGTCCAAGGACCTAGTACTACATATAAATTGGATCGGGCGTGGAAAGCAGTGCTTCCAGAACTTCAAGAATAAAATATTGATGATAATGCGTAAGTTCTTTGTATTTACCATGGCATGTTTAGTTAAATTTTATACGTGGAAGAATACCCAGCAAACAAATTGTGTGCGAGTTTAGGGGCCAGTAGTAAATTTAGTGGCGTTTTGTGGGCTTTGGGTAGCTTGAAATATGCCCGTTCAATGCCCATATGGGCGTCTTGCTGGCAAGATAGTTGATTATTGCCCAAATGGCAGTTTGAGGGTTTGAACAGGGTGCACATACATTGCTGGCAACCTTAGAACTCCGCCCTTTGGGCACCGGGCGAGTAGGATTTTGGGGCGTGACGAGTAGCGCGCTAAGGGTGCCCTTATGGTTAGACTCGGGTATCCTTATGAGTGACTATACAATGGTTTGGGCGTCATGAGAAGTGCCCTGATGGTGCCCTAATAGCTAGATGTGGGCACCAACAAATCTGTCTCTCAGATGGTTTGGGCGGGATTGATTGTGCCATAAGGGTGCCCTAAAGGTTGAATGTGGGAACATTGCTATGGGGACTGGAATTATCAATCAATTAAATTAAATTATTGATCATGTCTTAAATGATTGAAATATGGTTCCCATACTGATTTTTCACCCGGTGACCAACATGCTATCGCACAGTCATCGGACCATTGTTAACGAGATAAATTTACTCTCGTTTTGGGACCTTTAAGTATGCAAATAGAAACACATTTCTCTATCTGTTCGTCAGTACCTGTAATGGAAAACTTGAATCAGGCTTGAATGTATAGTTGATATTTATATTCATTTTAGAAAATGTGATTCATCCATTCGATGGAAATATGTTTGCTTTTTGGCACGGTCGTTCATAGAAATACTTCGTGGATACCTAATTGTAGGCTTATTTACATCTAACAATTTATAAAAAGTATTTCATTCAAGTATTATTCATTTATTTTTTATCTATTTTCCTTCCACAGCACTGAAGCCTTAATACATTTATACAAACAACAACACCAAGCGATTCTCACAACTTGTCCAAAAGGATGTCGGTTTTAGAAAGAAATCAGACACATTACTTTCTTCAATGAATACAATATTGTCTGATACGTTCCACATTACATTTACAGTTGCTTCTAAAGATTATCTTGCGTAAAATAAGCCCTACTATTATTACATCAATCCTTTTAAATTCCATTATAATTATTTGAACCTCTAGTTTTGAAAATAGCGCGCAGTGCACTTGACTGAAGAGAGAAAGAGAAATACAAGACAAGCGAGCAAGAGTGAGTGAGAAGATATTTGATTCCACCTAGAGGGGCGGACTTTTGCAAAGACGAGCAGATCGAGAGCCTTATGCCTTGATGTGGTGTGGTGTCGTTTACTGTGTTGCTTCGTAATCGAATCAACTGTACTTATATGTTGGTTGTTCAACAAGGTTATTGGGGTACATTGTTTGTCTTATTGTGAAGAAAAAATATTGAAGTTATTTTAATTTCTTTGTGTTCACATAGGCCGAATTGGAAGACTTCATTCAAGGCAAACTGCTACCGACCATTTTAGACCCCCATACCACTTGTACACTCTAGGCGAAGACCTTATTAAGCCCTCTGTTATTGATGCGTGCAGGGAAATTTTGGGAGAAGCAACATGCACCAAGTTTAATAAATACCGCTATACTGTTTCAAGAAGAATTTCGGGCATTGCCAATAATATTGAGAATCAGTTGATAGACAGACTAAAACGATCACCATGGTTTTGCGATCCAGTCGGACGAGTCAACTGATGTGTCAAACAAAGCAATTTTACTTGTTTACGTTCAATGCGTGTTTGAATGTGAAATGAACTGATAGTTGTTTTTCATTTTCTAACTTCCTCATCTCACAACCAGTGCTAAGTGTTTCGAGTGATACATGAATAGCCTACTTCACGAATGACGAGTTATCTTGGAAATCCAACGTTGGAATATGCACCGACGGAGCAGCAGCAGTGACAGGGAAACATTCATATAAAAGTGATCATTTTTATGGAAGTAATACCAATATTTGAATGTGCAACAGCCGATTCGATTGGCAGAAAAAAGATACCCTCAACGAACATATTGCCGGTGCGGGAGAGCGTGACACGTGAAGGGAAGAACAGTTGCGAGGCTGGACAGACACCGAAGAGGCAAGCGATCCTCGTTCTGTTGCATGAACAGAACAAAAAAGCCAAAGCAAAAAAGTTGAGGTTTGTTGACGACACGGTGAAGATGCTAGTTCAAGCCAATATTCCAATCAATAAAATTGACCACGCTGATGTGCGTGAATATTTGAAAACGTTGAGTTATGAAAATATATTGTCAACTAGATTATTTATTCTGTGTACGCCTGGGTCCACAATGTGCTCCTAATCTAATTCAATTTGGCCAAGAAACGAAAGTGTACTGATTTGTCAGGTCCGATAACCTATAGTTTATCTTCAATTAACCCTAAGATCCCTGCGACTACCCTCCTACTATACATCCCCATTGTGTAGGTTCAAAACGTAGTCAAAACAATACGATAATCGATTCGATTTCGGTGATACGATATCATGATTATTTTCAATTATCAAAGTGAACATTCTTTCCTTTTCAAACTTTTTTTTCTCTTTACCTAATTGCTCCAATCGGTTTATGTGGCGCTGAATTTCTTGTTTTCTATTGGGCACTCGAAAGCCAATGAGAGACGCTGTTTGCATTGACATAAGAGTTGATATGCGCAACAGACGAAAATATAGACTGCCGCAGTACCTATTGATTATTTAGATCGACATACAGCAGTAAATACTTGCAGAATACTCCATTTATACGTGTACCTCAATTTCCCTCTGTTTTCTTAAGATACCACACGCATTTTTTGTGCATATTGCTAAAAATTCTGCAAAATGCTAATTCTCAAATGATGAATGCTCAAGTCTCAAAAATAGAATGCTCATTTCCCGTACCTCTACCTATAGGACATTCTTACCACTAGAAATAGTGATGAATAGTTTAGTTATGGCTCCTGCCAGCCGGGTAGGTCTAGTCAATACGAGTTATTATACTTGGCTACTCTGCGTTGACAGTTTGCCAGTTAATTTACCGTATATGTGTAGGGCTACAAACAATCGCTTCTCTGCATTCGCTCGAGACACCGAGCGTGATAACGTAGGAACTCCTTCAACTCGTGATCCAATGCCGCAGCAGTTGTTGACGATAGCGATGGACAGGAACGAAATGCATCTGTAACAAAGCGGAACATAATAGATAAAAGATGAAATGTAATCAAAGAAAACCTGTGGGTTGGGAAGTACAAAATATAATCAAGGGCATAATATTAGATGATGATAGATTGATTCTTATTGACTTTCAGTTTCATTTGTTCGATACTTGTAGGACGTTCATAATAATAAGGATCTAAGCATTGCTCAAAGTTTGAAAGTGGTTTTTTTGTGTTTTCAAGTGGTTTTTGTGTCGTGGATTTTCTTTTTTCCCGTTTTTTTCGGTGTATCGCCGGATTCTCTCTTTTTATTACAAGTTTGTCGGTGTTCTGCAGCATCATCTTTTTCTCGACGTACAAGATTTTTGAAATACGAGATTTTCGGGAGAATTGTTCCCATGCCATTTTTATCTCTCGCCGACCGGTGTCATGGTATATACGTACTCGGCATACTTGTAATAGAGAGTAATAAAATGCCAGCTACTCCGATAGATACAATGACGTAATCTTTCTAATCAATATTGACGATATCTAGCCCCACTTCAATGGTGATGCGCCAACACAGAAAATGGCGTACCGTTACACAGAAAAAAAAGAACACCGAAAAATTTAGAAAAAATAGAATCCGGCGATTCACCGGAAAAAAACGAACACCAAAAAACTTCAAAGAGAAGAAATAGAATTTGGCAACACACCGAAAAAACTTGGTTAAAGAAGAGAATCCGGCGAAACACCGAAAAAAACGAACACTGAAAAGAACGATATTTTCAGACATGATAGTATTTTATTTTCATTGGAGAGGAATAGTCCCCCATATTTAAATCCATTGTCCTAGCTCCATCCTGAATCGTCCTTCTACTCGGGTCATGCCTCCCAGTAGGCCTACAGTCACCATGTAAAAAAACTTTTTCGGTGTACAATTTTTCCGGTGTATCGCCGCATTCACTTGTTTTTTAAAAAGAAATGTCCAAGTTTGTTATTTTTGGTGTATCGGAGGCTAGCCGTCATTTATGGTGCTACACCTTGTTTCAAGGTTTAATATCATCATTGGTATATTAATTGATAGTTCAATTAATATAACAGTTGATCTTGGCTCTAATTGGGGGCTAAAAGCGCATTCCTTTTGGTTTCTTAGTTTGATCAAGGTAAGCTTGTGGTCAACATTTAGTTGGCCTAAATGAAGCTTATTTTCATTCCTTAGTGAAGAGCAACAATCTGTATTATAGCTTCATAATGTCATCAGTATATAAATTAATAGTTTAATTAATTCAAGAGTTGGTCTTGGCTCGTTATTTGAAGGTTAAAAACCTCATTCCTTATTACCCCTTACGTTCTATATGAGGCAACCTAATTGACACTTGGTTAGGTTGACTACATCTCAAGACCCAAATGAAGCCTATTTACGGTACTACACCACGTTTCAAGGCTCGATATTTTCATTGGTATATTATTCAATACTTCAATTAGTATAAGAGAAGGTATTGGTTTTTCAATTGGGGGCTAAAACTACATATTTAGAACCGGAAAGTGTTTGGATCTGCCAGCGCTTGAGAGATCCACTGAATACCGAAACCGGAAGTACGAAACCAAGTGTCACCAGCCACTCCTGACTGTAATGGCTAGTGACACTTGAGTGTAATCAGACACTCTGTTGTTTTTTGCAAGCCACAAAATTGTGAAATGTAGTGTATGACAAAACAGCAATAGAAGCACGTTTCAATGAATTCTGATTAATTTAATGTCCAAGTCGCAAAAATACGGACACGATCTTCGGCAGGTATATTCTCCGATTGCCTCGACGAACATTTCGGGATCGAAACTCATCATTATAAATGACCCGGCCCAATTATGTTTTTTTCCTCAATAACATCGAAACTTGATACAAAATCATTGTTCCCCTATTAAGGCTAAGGATGAAAGTAGGATCGTCTGGACGGGGCACCACAAAGGCGATCTTACCACCCCATTTTATTATTATTTTAGATTAAAAGCAGTGGACTTTGACACCAGGTCTACGCTGTCGGTGGCCACCACTTTTTCGCCGCAGTCTTCAGTTACCATAAGTCCGGAACACATAAGTATAAACCATTTTATTGCTATGTATCCAGACACTACCAACATTGGCATTAGGAGTAACCCAAACACACGAATGTTGATGTCTTTTACTTTGAACTAAGTCTCTTGGGCAATGTTCACTTCTTCCAATGACAGCAGATGCAAAGTTCACCATTATACAAGGATGAAAAAAATAAAAAATAATAAGGCGTGATAGGCCTAAAGTATAACTAGACCCATCACTCTACTAATTAAAGGTTGTGGCCAATTAGTACCTACTTCATCCAAGCATTCACTTCGAGGACTGTGGGAAACCCCGTCAGGATGGATTTAAAAAAAAAGATGTTTAAAAAAAATTGTGTAGGCCAATAACCTAACAATATAAAACGGTGTGATTATAACAGTAATATCGAAAAAAAAAACTGAAGAGCATCGATGCGATCGATGTTTAGCATTCGATTATTGATACTCTACATGACACCCGCAAATCATCCCGTGTCGAGCCTCAAAAGTTGGGGTTGGCTCTACTTGGACGGGTGAAAATTGTTCCCTCCCACCGATGATTTCTTTTGAGCGTGATTGGTGGAAAGTTGCTGTCAGCCGGAGTGTTGACGGATGTGAACCCAACTTGTAATAAATAAATACAGATTTATGGCATCTCTATTCCATCATATTACATCCATCAAAAATTGGAATTTCAGACTCCAGTTCAGCTCAGTCAAAAGTTAAGTATGGAGTGATTTTTTCTTTTTGTTGAGAAATTTTTGGTGCGTAGGCCTACATTTCTTACGTTAAAATAAAGATTCTGTACCGACAATAATTTCTCATGTCAAAGTTATAAATAATAGGCCAAACTTGTATTTTGGAAAGAAAAACAGTGGAAGTGGAAAACTAAACCATTAGTGCATTATAGTGATGGGCCAGCAAACTTACTTTAATTTACTATAGAAAAAAGTAGGTCTACCGGTATGGCAGTTTGTCCTGAGGAAAAAATATGGTGAGTCCATAAACTTTTGAGCAAAATATTTTAGAAACTTATAAATTATCAAACTGGTACCTACATAACTCCTTTCTGGAACCGGTATTTTAATGAATATTTCAATAGTAGGCCTACCGGTAATAAGATGTTGAAATGAAGTTGGAAAATACACAGAATGCACCAAATCGATGGAAAAAAACGAAAAAAATTCGGGGAAGAACTGGGGGGTAAGCCCCTCAGCCCCTCCCTCGGCCATCACAGCAAACGAAATATTGAGGGAGGGGGGGGGGGCATAAACAAGAATTATCCTTGCCTAACCTACAATTGTGTTTGGGTGACGCCTTGGGCTCTGACGATACTAATACTGTGAGAACATCAAATGTTGCTCCATCACGTATACGCAGTCACTTCGCGCAACATAAGGCTTGCAAGTTGTGAGACGAGCGGTAAAATTACTTTGTGGACGTCCAATCGTACAATGTAGGTCCATTCTAACTAACCTAGTTAGGTGAGGCCCTAGCATGCAGTAAGGTCTCATAATTACCCAACTGATAAATTTGGGATCTTGCGTTAATAAATGTAGGTCCAACTCATTGAATACAATTTAAATTATTGTTGTTTATTTTTGTACAAATACACAATGCGAAGAGGAGCAGAGCACAAGCAAGTAGTTACCCGTTAAGTGTCCGTAGACATTGATGCCGTAGATCAACTGAATATTTGGTGGAGTTCATCCACATAAACACTTCACCATTAAACTACAAAGACAACACTGTCAATGTTTTGTGCATATCCAAACATTATTACGGTACAATGTATAAAATAGAGCTAAGAACATTAAATATCGCCAAGGAAAATATGTATTTATAGACAAATCAAATAAGATTGAAACTAATTAGGCCTACTAATTAGCTGAAAAACTAAAAAGACAAAACCTGAAATAGCAGGAATAGTCCCAAGTTGAGCTGAGATTTTTTTAAATGCTGCTCAACGACCCCACCAACAGCTAGGTTATACGGGGGTATGAATGAGCAGGTGATAATGAAACAATGAAGTGATGATAGGTGAAAGGACATTTACAAAAATCCATGCCTTATACTCGAACCCAAGCCCAACGGTGACCTCAGTGTCTACCGCTAGCGATAGCAAACTAAGAGCCCAGAAATTTGACAAGCAATAGCAAGCAATAGCAATATGGTAAGCAATAGCAACAAGGCAATAAACTATAAAGCAATAAAATTATAGGAATGGGGTGAAAGAGAACTTTTACCAAGGTCATGTAGGCCTATCTTGTGTGAAAGGGCAATGAGTTTGTCTCAACGGTACGGGTCCATGAAGAGAAGAAACCAAAATAGGTTATAGGCTAGGATCAGATGAGCCTGCAGGGTGATCCGAGGATAGGCTAGGCCAGTCACTAGGCCTAGCCTAGTCCTAGGCAATACATCAAACTCTGAAAGACTTAAGCCAACGTAGTTATTATAAAGTCAATGCTTAAGCTAGGCCTAGGCCTACAAAGTAGAAATTAAACAAGGGGCCTGCGGTCTATTATTATGATGGAAGGTGTTCAACTTACCTTTGTACTTGCACCTTCTTGAGTGTCACTATCACTGTTACATGTTGATGTCACTGATATAAACGAATTCGGTAACAATGCGGACTGTGTTAGGCCAACCTAACCTAACCCACCTATATACTTAATGGTTAGGCCTACCCATGAAGCATGGCTTTCAGTCGACGTACTTTAAAACGATAAATGTTGGTAGAAAACTTTAATGCCTTCATAATTGAAGACCTGTGTTGGCGACTAGGCTTACTCATGAAGCGTGGTTTTCAGTTGACGTACATTAGAACGATAATTGTTCGTAGAACAGTCGGCCGTCTTCCACATTCACAAATTTGAGCTCGTCAAGTTTACTCAGCGTGCTGCTTTGTTGACATCGCGTAGACGCGTACATTCCTCGTGATTGGCTGAACAGCGAATAAACAATAGCGGAAGTACTGCTAGTCAATGCAGCAATGTTGTTATTATTCTATTGTGTATCAAACTTGAACAGCTTGAAGACATGAAAACATACAGTGATGAAAATATTGAGTATTTTGATTCATATCTGGAATTCAATTGGTACCAAATTTTTTCATTATACTCTTGTATTTGACAAAATATTATAGTTCATCAAATCTATGACTACCAATAACGTAACGTTATTGTTAACGTTATTAAATAAAAACGAACACCAATTGTTTTCAGTATGTCAAATTGAATCCTCGCCAAAGCTGTCTAATAATTCCCAGGAGATTAAAAGACGAAACAGCAATGTGATACTAGACGGTGCAAACAGGTGGTTACACAGTGACATTGATCGAAAGAAAGACAAGTGCAGCGAGAACATTACTGAAGCCGAGCCACTATAACAGCTCTCATTTCCACTTGAACTGTAGACAATTAGCAATCAGTGACAGACTCCGCAGTTCTGCGAAACAAGACTAGAGTGCGTTACAGTAGAAGTAAGAAGCCAGGAGCCAGAAACATCGAACAATAAAGAAACGCCGACAAATAAAAGATGACATTTTTAGATAAATGGTTAATACAAAAGAAAACAACAGTGTTAACAGAACAATCTTGAGAAAAATTTTGAGGAATTTGATCTAACATCAAATCATACATCAAGTTGATGTTTTGACGGCATTCAAGTTAACTAGGAAAACGCCTTATATGCGTTGTGAGATGAGCTTAGAAGTATGGAAATGTAGAATTAAGAATATTTGGTCGGCTCAATGTACATAGACAGGCTATGGATCACTTCAAAGGTTTAAAAACCGTGGCCGTCTGTTGGTATATGGACCTTGGTTTCCAAACAATTAAACCAGTGCCTTCTTCATATCCATCACAGATTTTAAACGTTTTAATTTATTGGTGACACTTGTTGCTCACATTTAATAGTTTCTTAATTGCTTTTCTTAATTGCTTTTATTGATGTGTAAAAAAGTACATTAAATGAGTTTTCTTCGTTGTTTCACATCCGATTGTTCCATAAGTCGCTTAAAATGTGTATGATAGTTCTTCCCACACTCAGTATAAATTTGAGAGCTTTTGAAAAAAATAAAATTCCAAGTATTTCTCCCCTGGCCTATTCTTATGAGAATTTCCATACTTTCCGATTTTTTTCCGGAAAATCCGTTTGACCGATTTTTCTGAAAAACAATCCCAACCTATTCTGGTATAACACCAATTTGTAAAAAAAGTTTCGAGTTGATTGAAACTTTTTCCTGACCTGTAGCCGCGTACAAAATTACACACAAAAAAAAAAAAAAAAAGAAAAACATAAAAACCAAGCCCGAAATTTTTCGGTATATGGAATGAAAATCTTCGCTACGCTCATCTAAAAATCAATCTTTCCATTTGGTTGATTTATTTCGTAGACTATTCTCATAAAGGAAATATTAGATGCAATTTAATATTATATATTGTATTGTAATATTAGACTAATATATGAAACGTGATGACAGCTGTATGCATATATACACCTTGAGACCCTCCTTTTATATTCATTACTCATTCTCAATAATTTCTTCGCTAATAAAGAAGGCCTTGTTTCAATCGTTCTCCATTAATTGGTGACACTTGTTGCTTGGATTTAATTGGAGCTTTAAAACGATGTGTAAAAATGTCATTCTATAATTTTTTATATCTAAACGACTGATTGGATTTCAGTGAAAGTTTGAAATAATCTGTATCATTATTATATTGAGATTTGGTGAGAATTCGTATTTTTTCGAAAGACATTTTTTGTACGAAAATTCTTCTCTTGCTTTTTTTTGTCATTATATAATTTATTATTTCAAAACGACTGATTGGATTTCAGTGAAAGTTCGGAATAATGTGTATCATAATTATATTGAAATTTGGTGAAAATTTGAAATTTTTCGAAGGGCATTTGTTTTACGAAAATTCTTCTGGCTTATTCTTATGGGTAATTTGGAGAATGGAAAATTAGTTTTCTCAGAAGTGGTGCAACCGATTGCGTATAAAAACTAATGGGATCCAATCCAGATGATGACACATGGGCATGCCAAGTTTCAATCGAATTTGAATTTTCGTCTGACCTGTAGAGCGCAAAAAAAAAAAAAAAAAAAAATGTACATTTTTTTCGGGTCATGTGAAATTGAGTATTCGCTTCGCTCATCCAATTAGATATTTTTATGCAATCTTTGTAAATATTACGCATCAATTCAAAAATTTTCATTTTGTTTCGGAGCTCGTTGTATAAGATCACTCCTACAAGTATTGAGTCACGTCCTGATGGATTCATTCTAATATAATTTTGATGTTGGTTTTTGTTTGACCTTGTGTTAGCTTTATGAATGGTGTTCACTGTTCTTGTTCACAAAGTACAGAGGATCATCGTACTGTTGCATTAAATGATTCCATCTGAGAATCTGACAGTCTGAAATGTGACAGTCTGATCAATGAGTATCATTCACTGACAGCTACGGCTGCATACGTTAAGCCTAATACTACAGTACTATTCTTATTTCTTACTTTTAAAAGCGTCAATGAATACTGGTAAATGTAAGTAGTGTGAAAATAAGAACTCGAGCGCACTTTTGCCTGGTGCAAGATGACGGCCGTGACGTCACTCTCAAACCTAGTAGATTTTACTCTAACTCCACCACATTTGCCTAATTTCTAGAGGTTATTAATTTTAGGGGTGATCAATTTCGGGGGTTCCTAATTTTTGGAGGTTCCATAATTTTTGGAGATTATGATTTTTAAAGGTTTTGATTGTTTTATTTTATTGTCTTGTGTTATTCACGGCGCTATTTACAATTCTCATTACCCGTTTAAGATGCGCTCTAGTAGCGGATTTTATCACCAATTAATTGATCTATTAATTGATCTATTAATTCAATTAAAAATAACATACTCCTGTGATTCGAACACGGGATGTTCGCTTCACTAGCCGAGTGGTTTAACCAGTGCACCACAGAGACAAGGTATGCTAATAGTGTTACTCAGCAATATAACCTAGAGTATATGACGTATGAAATGCAAGTCGATACATGTAGTCATGACGTAAGAGCTGCACTTATTTCACGCGGTAATTTTTAAACATTCCATAAGAAATAAATTTAGAATTAATTTCCTATTCTTATCTACCCACTCATAATCTTTCCTATATTTTTTTTTCAATAACTACTATTTGAATTTTCAGTAATCATCATTTTATTTTCTATCGAAATATATATATTTTTTTCCATTAACAAATTTAACCATTCATATATTATTTCCTGTCTATGAGTTTTGCAATTCAAGTGTGATGATGTTTTTAAGCCTAATCCAATTTTCATTCTACTAATGTAAAATATATATTCATATAATACCTCTTGTTGGTAATTTTCTCCTATTATTTCCATGTTATAATTTATTGATCGTACACAATTAAGAATTCAATATACCTATTCATTTCAAACTCGAAACTTTTTTCCTCCATTTATTATTTCTCAATCCAAATACAATTTTCATATCAGTCATACAAATTTGGCATTCATATATTATTTCCCGAATGTTTATTTCTATTCCCAGTTCATTCAATTCATCAATTCAAATATTATTAAAATTTCACTGACTAAAAGTATCCATTCATGTTTATTTTCCAAAACTTTTTTTTCCCTCATCTATTAAGTTTCACAATTCCAATTCGATATACATTTCACTCGTACAAATTCAATATTCGTATATCATTTCATATTCCCTTTTTTTTAGCTTTCAGTGATGCACACGATTTATTTATTTTTATTTATTTATTTATTATTGTTTCTATACAGTGTAATACATTATATTACACTGGATACAGGTAGTGAGAATAGAGCAGCAGTGGGATTCTCTATCTTCATTGAAATTCGGTCGATGGCGATCCCGATCGAGACTGCGAACGATCGACAACTCACTCAAGGTTAACTGCCTATTCTCTACGAGCACACGATCTCGATCGTTAGCTCATGTCGAGAAGTCCTGGGTCGACAAATACGTCATTATATACGTCATATGATGTCCGTTTTTGACCAATAGGAGGCCTATACAATTCGACTTTTTCAAGAACCGCCAGTGCGCCGGCGCGACATGACAGGCTGTGTACTACGCCAATACAAAAACATTGAAAACATAACCTCAAATTTTAGCTGTCAAATTGATAATAAAATGAGGAATACAATTACTTGGATTAAAAATAGCTTTTGAAGTGAGTTTTGGCGTAGATATGGTATTTAAAACATGGAATCGGTATTAAACCATACTATATGACGATTAAAAACGATGGAATGACGGTTCATCTTTACTTGGATATTTCAAAACATAAATACCGCCGCCATTTCCGTCTGAACGTAAGAGTTCTCGACATCGACAATAGTTAACGACAGGGTCTTGTCGAGTCGAGAAGATTTGTCGATCGAGATCGTCAAGTTGCCATAGAGAATCACGCTAGGTGAAGTTATCGACCGAAAACCTAGTTGTCGACGAAAATTACTCGATCTCGATCGACAACATTATTAGATGAGCGTAGCGAAGATTTTCATTCCATATACCGAAAAATTTTGGGCTTGGTTTTTATGTTTTTTTTTGTTTGTTTTTGTTTTTTTTGTTTTTTTGTGTGTAATTTTGTACGCGGCATACAGGTCAGGAAAAAGTTTCAATCAACTCGAAACTTTTTTTACAAATTGGTGTTATACCAGAATAGGTTGGGATTGTTTTTCAGAAAAATCGGTCAAACGGATTTTCCGGAAAAAAATCGGAAAGTATGGAAATTCCCCATAAGAATAGGCCAGGGGAGAAATACTTGGAATTTTATTTTTTTTCAAAAGCTCTCAAATTTATACTGAGTGTGTAAAGATCTATCATACCTATTTCAAGCGATTTATGGAACAATCGGATGTGAAATAACGAAGAAAACGCATTTTTAAGGTACTTTTTTACACATCAATAAAAGCAATTAAGAAAGCAATTAAGGAACTATTAAATGTGAGCAACAAGTGTCACCAATAAATCAAAACGTTTAAAATCTGTGATGGATATGAAGAAGGCACTGATATAATTGTTTGGAAACCAAGGTCCATATACCAACAGGCAGCCGCAGTTTTTTATATTTTGAAGTGATCCATGGCCTGTATATGTACATTGAGGTGACAAAATGTTCTTAATTCTACATTTCCATACTTCTGAGCTCATCTCACAACGCATATAAGGCGTTTTCCTAGTAATATAAATTATACAAATTATAATGAATTGAGAAAAAATGAATTGAGAATAAAAATAACTAAATATGAAATACAAATGCCTAAAATAATGCCTAATCTGAAATATATGAAGTTTAAAGTATAAAAAGTTTGAAATATATAAAGTTTAAAGTATCTAATTAAGTAAAAATGTTCTGAGTTGTCTACGGAATGTATCAAAAGAATCATCTGTTCTTATATTGACAGGTAAAGAGTTATAGAAAACGGCAGACCGAAAATAGAATCCTCTCTGATATTGCGTGGTTCTGGCGAATGGAGGTGTTAATGTGGCCAATTGGTTTAATCGAGGCCTTAATGACGCATTGAAAACCACTCTCTCGGAAATATCCATGTTTAGGATCTTCAAAAGTAATTTCTTAAGAAAGAGCACGTCTATTTCCTTGAGATGATTCTCAATGGTCAATAACTGATTTTCATCTTTTTCTCCTGCGATAAATTTTAATGCTCGATTTTGAATGTGCTCTAATTTTGAAATATTGCCTAGAGTTGTTGGATGCCAAGCCGGACAACCATATGACATGATCGGCCTAATCATCCCCAAATAAACTGTGTTTTTTACTTTCGTATTAGCCCCATGCAATACTCTACCCAGAAAACCCAAAGTCTTGGCAGCCCTGTTTCTCACAATTTCAGCTTGTATATTCCATTTGAGATCATCAGAAACAACAATCCCAAGAATTTTCATGGTTCTATCACAGTGAATTCTAGTTTCGTCCACGCAATAAAATGTCTTCCCATTTCTATTGGATTTGGATCTGGTTATGGTCATGAGCTGGCATTTTTTTGTATTCAAATGCAAAAGATTCACTTCACACCAAACACTGACGTTATCCAAATCCAATTGTAACATGTCAACATCCTGCTCTGAATCTATTTGCCTATAAATGGTACAGTCATCAGCGTACTGGCACATTGTGGATGTTACACACTGTGGCAAGTCCAACATGAAGATTGTGAACAGGAGCGGACCTAGCACAGACCCCTGAGGAACCCCCGAGACGACGTTCCGCTCATTGGAGAAGTAACCGACGAAGATCACTTGCCTCTTGCGTCCAGTGAGAAAACTTCGCATCCAGGAGAGCATATCACCAGAGACGCCGTATACTCGAAGCTTAGCTAACAGGCGTTGATGTTGGACCCTGTCGAATGCTTTAGCCCAGTCAAGGGAGACAACATCCACTCGTGTGCCCTTGACCGAATCAAGCGACTGCTGCCAATCATTTATCGCACCCGAAAGCATGGTCACACATGATCTTCCTGGTTAAAACCCATGTTGTTGCGAGTTGATTGCATTGACGTTTTTCAAGTGTGCGAGGTGTTTGGTATGAATAACTTTTTCCATGATTTTCCCCACAACCGACGTCAGGGATATAGGCCGGTAGTTCTCAATTTGTGTTCGATTGCCAGCTTTGAATACTGGAACAACATTAGTCTGCTTCCAATCCCTCGGTACGATTCCTTGTGTCCTGGAAGTTTCAAACAAGAAACATAAAGATGGAGCCAATTCTTTCGCAGTTTCATGTAGAATCCTGGAAGGGATACCATCAGGCCCAGATGCACTGTCTTTCTTTACTTTCTTCAACAATCCTTCAACTAATCCTTGATGAAACATAACTGATTGGAAGGTTGAAGGTAATGACCCATTGGTAGTTCGGTAAACAGCAGGAGGGCACAAATCAACGTATCCAGGAATATCTGCAGTGAAATTATCACAGAAATGATGTACAAAAGATTCTGCCACCTTGGTTGAGTCACTTTCCTTTGACCCCTCTATGTCAAAGTGCTGAGGTGCTGAACTTCCCTTCTTGCTATGAACGTACCTCCATAATTTCTTTCCATTATCAGCCCCACCCAATTTCCAGATGTACTCATCATGTGCACTCCTCGATTCTTTCTTCGCAGTCTTTCTTGCTTGCCGATATTTTTCCCACCTCACATCGCTCTTATCTACCTTCCATTTTCTATAGAGACAGTCCCGTTTATGTATCAATCTTATTATATCCTTGTTAATCCATGGCGCCCTCCTCTTTGTAGATATCATGACACATGGTATTGACGCATTGACACAGTTCCAAAAGGCTGTTTTCCATGCTAGCCACACATTCTCCACGTCCGCATCACCAACTCCATTCTCATCGACTGTAAATCCACATGGCATTGTCGTACTAAACAGTTCGCAGAGCTTGGGCCAGTCTGCCTTCTGATAGTTCCGAGAAATACGTATCACCGTCTTCTGTCTAACAGGCTGCCACTGTTGTCGATATGAAATGGCACTAAATCAAACACCAGAATTTAATACACCTTTTCATCTCAAGTTCAAAACATTTTTTCCTGTCAATTTATTTTTTCTCAAGCTATTTCTGATTTTCATTTTTCTAATGCAAAATAGCCATTCATATATTAATTTCCTGGACGTTTTATTTTTCATTGTTCCTATATCTTTCTAACCAAATTCACTCTCATTTGACTGCTTAAAAGTATCCAATTATATTATTATTTTCTAAATGTTTATTTCTATTTCCAGTTCGTTCAATTCATCAATTCAAATATCATTAAAATTTCACTGATTAAAAGTATCCATTCATGTTTATTTTCCAAAACCTTTTTTTCCTCATCTAATAATTTTCACAATTCCAATTCGATATACATTTCACTCGTACAAATTTAATATTCATATATCATTTCATATTCCCCCTTTTTTTTAACTTTCAGTGATACACATGATTATTCAAACACTAGAATTTAATACACCTTTTTATCTCAAGTTCAAAACATTTTTTCCTGTTAATTTATTCTTTCTCAAGCTATTTCTAATTTTCATTTTTCTAATGCCAAATGGCAATTCATATATTAATTTCCTAGACGTCTTATTTTTCATTGTTCCTTTATTCTTTACAACCAAATTAATTTTCAATTTGATTGGTTAAAAGTATCCATTCATATATTACTTCTTGTTCTTAGTTTTTTCCTACTCAATACATTCTTTTACATTCCACCAATAAGAAATATTCACTCATATATCATTTCCCTTTAATTTTTTTAATTTTCAGTAATTTACATAGTTAATCATTCACTAGAAATTAGTATACCTCATATTTCAAGCTCAAAACCTTTTTCCTCCCATTTATTATTTCTCAATCCATTTACATTTCACTCATACAAATCCTTATATTATTTCCTAAACTTACCTTTTCCCCTTTTCACTAATTTTATCAATTGAAATCAGACCTTATCGATTTAAAATAACCATTCATATATTATTTTCCGAACATATATTTTTTTCTCACGTATTAATTTTTCAATCTTGATTCAATATACACTCAAGCAATACAAAATAATAATTTCTATATTATTTACGCTTCATTTTTTTTTCAATAATTAACATATTTATTTAATTTATTTATTTATTTATTACTTACAATTGCACCAAAGTGCGGTGGCAAGGCCCTAAACTTCTTCCTCCTTTTTTCATTTCAAGTTCAAGACATTTTTTCCTATTCAATAATTCTATCATTCCAGATAGAATTTTCATCGTACTCATACAAATTTACCTTTCATGTATTAGTTTCCGATCATATTTTTCTCTTAGTAATTTTATCAATTCAAATGCATTTTTTTATTTCACTAATGAATGATAACCATTCATATATTATTTCTCCAAACGTTTATAATTTTCTCATCTATTTCAATTTTTTTAATTATGATGTAATAAAACGAAAGATTTATTGAGAGAGGATAGCGGAACATACCTTCTTCATGGAGAAATAACTTTTTTCTGAACAATGCCAATTCATTGATTCATGTTATATTTTTAGTTCATATTATATACATTCTTGATTCCAATACATGCATTTTTATACTAATACGAGCGAACTAAGTTAAAGTTTACAATTTATACATTTCTTTCGATTCTAATAAGTATACATTAAAATATAAATCCATTCACTCTATCATTTTTGAAATTTTATAATGTCCATGCGCCAAAGTATCTACCCCATTTTTCAAAATATATCGTTTATCATCAAAAGGTGAAAGCGTCATTTTCCTCTGTTTGATAGTAAACAGGTGATGGTCAAAACTCCTTATAGAATACATATCAGCTGATTGAATCTGTTTTTGAAAAAGACAATTTCTATAGTCATTATGTTTTATATCTTTCTTGAGGGTGGATTTGACAATACCTTTACCTACTTTCTTACTAACTCCACTTGATTCTAAGCAGGGGTTATATTAGTGCGCAGTTGACCCCAATATGCGCAGTTCTTAACTTCAAAAATGCAGCTCTTAATTTCAATTTGCGCAGTTGTGAAATAACGAATATTGTTGAATAATGAACATTATCAAAGAAGAATTGAACAATGAGTAAATCGATATTCTTCAAACCACATTATTTCATGTTCATGCTCAATAATTTGAATGATTCTTCCCTAAATATTCTTCCCCCACTGATAAATACGCGTATATTTGGCGCAAATAATGCATTATAGCCTAGGCCTACATATTCCCATATAATAACAAAGATACTCAAAAAAGTGAAGTTTTTCAAAAAAAATCCCTGCGGGGCTGTGATGCGCCTTCCCCCCCCCCCTCCCCTCCCTGTATCCGCACGGAGACTACCTCTTTATATAATTGATTTAATATGCGCAGTTCTAAATTTTCACTAATATAACCACTGATTCTAAGATCGAATACATTTTAGCGCGTAACCCAACAAATTCCTTGACAGGGTTACCATACACCTCATCTTTCATTTTACCCAAAACTTTTTTATTTTTCTCACTGAAAAGATTATGCTGTTTAGGAAAATTAGATGTATCAAACAAATCCTCATCAGCTTTCATGTCCAAGTATAAATCTTCAGTCTCAATTTCGTAACACAAACTATCAGTATCTGTGAAACACAATTTCAATCTATCAGCAAATTTCTTCTTTGCGTATTCATAATGAAAATTATTTCGAATGCTGGTGATGCATTCGATCTTAGTGCTCGTTTCTTCTCAATGACAAGTTCAACATTAATCCTGTTGCGAATATTCTCAATTGTTTTATCAAAAACTGCGTTATTCATTAGTTTAAACAAAGCGCTTGGTTACAACCTTATATCAACTTTAATACAAGACAGCGAGCCTTAGCTGTCAACAGTTTTGAAAAAGATTTTTTAAAATTCTAATACGCGGTGAATTTTACCAACCTTGATGCCAAGTGATGTGTATTATTTCAAGTTTTTATAATGTAAAACGAATTTAGTTTTCGCGTTCAAATTTGGAACCAATTTCTGAACATTTACTGGTATTTTTCGATTAAAATGATTCAAGAGATCGGTCGTCGTTGGGGCGCCGATGGTCCACCACCACCTCTTCCTCCGCCTGTCATCGTGCTCGACGACCCCGCCCTGCCTGACGGAGGCAAACGAGGGGCTGGTGGTGGTCGACGTTGGGGCGCCAATGGTCCACCTCTACCTCCTCTGCCTCCGCCTGTCATCGTGCTCGACGACCCCGCCCTGCCTGACGGAGGCAAACGAGGGGCTGGTGGTGGTCGTCGTTGGGGCGCCAATGGTCCACCACCACCTCTACCTCCGCCTGTCATCGTGCTTGACGACCCCGCCCGCCCTGCCTGACGGGGGCAAACGAGGGGCTGGTGGTGGTCGACGTTGCAGCGGCATGCCAATCGACCAGCCAGGCTCACCGTTTGGAAACATCAGGACGTACACCATGGGATAGGTGTTGGCCGACTGCACGTTGATGTTGTACGTGCCCTGGCCGCGATTGTGCACGCAAATGTCGAAATCGATTGGCGGCTCTTCGGCGACGAACAAGGCCGCCACCTGGCTCGACGCCACAGCCGTGTTGGCCCAGCGGATCCGGTCTTGGGTACGGTTACGGTACATAGCCATGGTGACGTTGGGCGCGTCCACGCCAAGCCTGGCAGCCTCCACTTGCGTCTCGTGCAGCTTCTCGTACAACTGCTGGTAGGCGACGAAGAACGGGCAGAAGCTGCGGATCATCGTGTCGAGGCTGTGCATGAGCTGTCGGGCGGCGCGTCCACACTGTCAAGCAAGTAGTACTGGGCGTACATGTGACCTGCGCCGCGGCCGGGCAAGGCGGCGCACACAGAGTGTTGGATGGCACCCTGGATTGTGAAGCAGTACACATTTTGTCTGCCTTCGCCTTCGTGTTGCACGACATTTGCTCCGAAGCTTGCAAACGAGAGGAGACTGTTGAAGGCGCGCACGTGCTGGAGATACTCGTCAGAGTGTTCGTGCCGTTTCGTCAGTAGGTCGGCGAGGATTCGGGGCGGTCGACCTAGTGCGGGCAGAACGACCAGGCCCTTCTTGCAGCAGAGCGGGAACTCGCCGTCGCGCGCTCCTTCCGCTTGGAAGTGGAGCGCTCGACAGTGTGTGCATACTTGGTTCATCAGGCCGAGGTTGTTGACCGGAATGCGTCTCTCGGCGGGCACGAACGCTACGTGGGCCAGCTGACCTCCACCAGTACGGTGTTCTGCCGGTCTGATCCGAGCCGAGTCCTGCTTGCGCAGTCTGGGTCTGGGCGTGACATGACGTGGACGCACTGGTTGACTGGCGGGCAGTGCTGCTTCTGCAGGGTTGGCGACGAGCTCCTCTCGGACGTCTACGCGGAGAGGCCCTCCTCTGTTGAGCACGGACTCACACCGTGTCGGCGTGCGATGTTGGTCAACACTGTTGAGCGTGCGTTCACGTCTGCTCTGCGAGCCTGCCGAGGACTGCGTGTGAGTGATGATCTCGCTGCTCTCGACAACCGCAGCCAACTCGTCGTCATCCTGGTGGCCGTCGTCTACGCCGTAGAATAGTGGCGACTGCTGGATAGAGAACATGTTGTTGTAATAGTTCTCAGGGAGTGCTCGCACAGCGGTGCCATTCTCGTAATCGGCACGGTACTTTTCGACGGCTACGTCCCATTTCAGTGAAATCCCATTTCATCGACTGTCTCAGTTCATCGAAATCGCGTTTCAGTGAAATCCCATTTCATCGACTTTTAGCCAATGTCGTAGGTGTTCGCTTCATCGACTGTCTCGTTTCATCGAAATCCCGTTTCAGTGAGATCCCATTTCATCGACTTTTAGCCAATATCGTAGGTGTTCGTTTCATCGACTGTCTCGTTTCATCGAAATCCCGTTTCGTCGAGATCCCATTTCATCGACTCTACCAAGCGTTGAACGTTCACGCCTCCTCAGAAGTATCTGACCAATAAGAAGCATTAGTTCAACTCTCAGCCCGCCGAGAGGCTTACCTCTTGTTCTGGCTTCAGTTCGAAGCCCCATCCCACATAACGTACATCAGGTAGATAGAGATGAGATAGATACTAGGGAAAGAGGGGGAACAGATGAAGTATTATGAGTGACATATTATCCTATTCGGAATGTAAACATTGTAAATGATACTACAAACACTAAAATAATCAATTCCTTTTTTTGAAATGTTCATATTCTTAATTTTTATATCGTTATTCTCACAAAGAATGGAAAATGTTCGAATATTTCTCTCTCTCTCTCTTTTATACGCATATTGTGTAAATATTTCATAGAATAATGGTCTAATTGTTCCTGTGATCGTCATTAATAACTTCTTCTGTTCATTCAACTCAGGTCATTCCGTGTACCACGTAACTAATAAAAGAGTGGATTCAAGTATAGCCGAGGAAAAACAATATCCTAGCGCTGACAAAGAACATCAATGGATATTTGATGATCAGTATCAATCTTAAATATGTCATTACGTCAAGTCACCTGATCAAATAATCATAAATAATGCAACGTGAATCAGTTTGCATTTTTTTCATTTTTTGACAGTATTTACTATTCAACCACGTAGGCCTAGTCGTGATTTCAACCGTAACCAACTCGGATTTCTTCACTAAAATTGACGAGATTGAATGTTTTCTTAAATAATAGAAGTTTTGATCATTTTAATTATGCATACAAACTACGATTGCCTGGGCTTATGTATGGTTATTACAACGTATAATGATGATAGCATGACAATACAATATGTTCGTTTACACTTTACAGTATAAGTCCGCCTCTCAGCCTGAAACTACTCAGAACTGAAGGCCTTCTTTCCCCGCGTATACATTCTCTCTCCAGACATGTCAATCATCTTTAACTCGCAGACCTATTGTAAAGCGAGACAGAGTATTCAACTTCTCTTTATTGAATAATACGTATTCAGCGATGAGTATTTTCTCCAATAATATAATCAGGCTTGTTGCTCTCTTTATATAATCACACAACACTTAATAATACTCAAACCCTTTTTCAATTGACGAATGTGTCAATTTGTAGCCGAAATAAAAAAAGCAGAATTCCTATAATGCATTTATTTGATCAACATAACTTTTCCCACCTCTGGAAAATTGATTTATGGAATTTATTTGTTCAAGATATGAAGCCCTCGAAATTGTTACATAATAAAGTCTCAGTCTACAGTGAATCATGTTAAATAACAGCATATTGGGTATGACAATTTGTTTCAATATCAATTCCATTTATATTTCTTCAATTGTGAACTATTTCTGCGTATATAGGCCATTAATGATCGATTATTATTAACAGTGGCTCCACTGAGAGTGAAGATGTAATTTGAGCATATCACTATAGAAAGGAATTGAGTGGATGATCCTGGACGTACTGGCATTGTGATGGGACTGGCTCATATATCATTATCTTACTTGATACTGCGTAGTTCTGAGATACAATTGACAGCACAACTGCTGACAATCACCATATCTAAACATGACTAAAAGTCATGTTATAGGCCTATCTAACATGACACAATTGAGATAACAAAGAATAGAAAAATCGGAAAAATCATCCACCTAATTTATTACGGTATTACACATGGAAGGCATCAGTATTTCTCATGATCATTGAGACACATTATTATTGCCAAAGCGCATGTCAAATAATGCGAGATATTCAGACATTTTAATCATTCTTAGTGAACAATGGTGAGTTCATGAAATGTTTGAATTTTGAACATGATTAAATTCAAATTGTATTACTCCTTCTTCTTCTTTTTCTATAACTTTATTTATACAAATATTCTATTATTGATTTCCCATTTCGTACTCCCCTAGTTCTTCTTCATCCTTCAATATTATAAGAAATATTATATAATGTTCATGCTTTGGATGACATTTTGATGGGCTAAATCATGGGAACATATAAACATATCACTATAAGCCTATAGGCTTAATATATTTTGCACTCCGGCTATTGAATCAAACAGGCTCTACCCCTGCCGAATGTATCCATCGTACCATGCTTTATGGTAAAAAGTACCGTGCATATATGTATATATAATATGCCATATATTATATGGCATCATATTCATGTTTGTTTGAACATTGAACTCATACAACTCAGTTAGCCTTACATGCGCGGTTTCAAGTTCTATCTAGTTTCAAATTTGAATTCTGCGAACCATTTCGTCCGCTCTGATTGGATATCTCAGGAGCGAGCCCCACGCACGTGTACGTGGTAGCCAATAGATGTAGTGGATCTACGTTCGTGTGCAATGCCCGCGAACAGACTTTCTCGGACTTGTAGGAATTCATTTAATAGTTCAAATAAAGTCCATTGAGGTGAAAACATACGAACGAAATACGTTTGTTGTGATTGCATTTGATATTATTGTTTTGTTTGTATTGTGTATACCGACGCACTGTCGACCTAATTAAAACTAGGATATATTGGCGTCGAATGAATAATTAATGAGATGATGGGATGATGAGATGTAGGTTTCTTGGGTAATGGAAAAAATAGTGGGAAGGAAGCGGTCATGGCTCATATTGTAGGAACCCTGGATTAGACTGGACTACAGAGGAAACCGTTAAAATGCATATAAAGATGGCCAGTGTCATCAATAGTCTTCTATTTCCAGAAATGAATTCAATTATTGAGAAATGTTTTCAAAAAGGTGTTTGCCATATGCATAATTCAAATTATATCAATTTTCTGACGTTTGGTAGACTAACATTACTCAGTTAAGAACGTAAAAATGTCCTGAGAAAGAACACTAAGAAAACGCCATATATGCGTTGTTAGACGAGCGAATAGTAATAGTATGGGTAAAAATGGGTTTAAACTGCTTCGAGTGATACCAATTTAGCACATTTTATATTTTGTCGTCAAAATGGCTGACCCGATTGAAACCTGCAAGCTTTATCTTTTATAATTTGAATAAGCTTTTCAAGTTACCGCCAAAAAGTTTTGAAATATTAATTAAATAATTTTAAAAGTTCAGGCTTTTTATACTATAATAATTAATGGGGCTATTAAGGAAATAGTAGGCTTAATCCTTCCAATGAACAAGCTGTAACTAAATTTTACTTCATTTACTGAAATTCCAAAATTTACAAACAATGAAATTCGAATCAATGAATTAGTGCATCAAAAATAAAAAATATTCATAACCTTTAAATTTGGCATAAAAAGTATATAATAAAATATAAGATCGTCAGATCTGTTGGCCAAACAGAAATGCGACAGAACAAAAGAAAATACAATTAACCAAAATTAATTGCCAAATTATATATCGTGCACTATTGAATTACAATTATTACCTAAGCTAAAATACAATCAAATGATACCGTGTTATTGGTGACGTTTTTGTGGATCGCGGTGAACTTGGCAGTTGCGTCGCGCTAACGGTTGCCGTGTACTCGTGGAGACGACGAGTATATGCTGATCTGCACGCGGTGAATCTGACAGTTGTTGTGCTGACGGTTGACGCGTATCTCGTGGAGACGACGAGTATATGCTGGTCTGCACGCTGTGAAGTACCTGGTCCACTCCAGCAGCTTGCCAGCAAAGTTACGCCGTGACGTCTCGGAATACCTCGTACACTGTAAATAATATAAGTAGATATGTCGACCCTAAAACTGATATCACATGCTCCCCCCTTTTTTCGAGTAGGGTAGAAATATCTACCACTAATAAGTCTTCCTTCAAAAGTAGAAAAATCGACTCTTTGAGGAAGAAATACGTGGAAGTTATCATCCACTGATCATTTTTCTTCCACCCAAAAAGAACATAATACTTCCACTTATAGAAGATTAATCTTCCCCTGCATTCCGATAATGTGACATGATTCGACCATTACTAGAAGGAATGTATCACTGATAGGTGAGATTATTCTACCCTCTTGCCAAGTTCTCCTAGACTTTGTGGTACATGTATACCATTAGAGGTAGATATACATAACCTTCAGCGGAATGAAAACCACATTAGGAGTCTAGTTATCGACTATATAGGCGATCAAAGTATTCTTCATAAGTTCGAGATGCCTTCCTCATACATTCAGGTATTACCACCATCAAGTGAGATTAACACTCCAGAACAAGTAGAGTTAATAACCTAAAACTGTTATTTCTCTACCTTTTGGAAGAACCATTCTACCTCTTTTGTGATACGTATATACCAAGAATGGCAGGTATAAAGCTTATAAAGGTGATATTATTCTTCCTGCGATTCAATATTGATTCCAATAATGTGAGATTAGTATAACTAAAAGGGTAGATATATGTATCGGGAAACTGATATTTACTTCCCTTTTGTAAGCACCATTCTACCTCTTTTGTGATACGTATATACCCACAAGGGCAGGTATAAAGCTTATAAAGGTGATATTATTCTTCCTGCGATTCAATATTGATTCCAATAATGTGAGATTAGTATAACTAAAAGGGTAGATATATGTATCGGGAAACTGATATTTACCTACCTTTGGGAAGCACCATTCTACCTTTTTTCCGATACACACATACCCACAAGGGCAGATATAAAGCCTCGAAAGGTGATACTATTCTTCCTGCGATACAATATTCATGCCAATAAAGAGTGATTAGTATAACTAAAAGGGTAGATATATGTATCGGGAAACGGTTATTTCTCTACCTATTGGAAGCACCATTCTACCTTTTTTGTGATACGTATATACCCACAAGGGCAGGTATAAAGCCTAGAAAGGCGTTATTATTATTCCTGCAATTCAATATTGATGGCAATAATGTGAGATTAGTATCCCTGAATGGGTAGAAATTGATTACTTGAAGCTGAATTTATCTATCTTTTGTAAGCACCACTATACCCCACATATGTGATGCATATAACTACACAAAGTAGAAGTATGCACTCGAATGATGATATATTTGATCGCGTGAATGGTAGGGTGTACCTCCCAATAATGTCAAGATGATTATAATATTTATAAATAAAATTTTAATAATTTATATAATATTATAATTATAAAACCGTATGCAGAACAGGTCAAATAGCGCAAATAAATGTTCAGGATTGATACTGCCGCACCTCTCCAAGATAGATTCTCGTTATAGTAGCAGGTGAAAATGGGAGTATGAGGAATGTTGATGAAAATTGTTCAATAATCCAATTGCTTAGACAGTACTTTGAAATGTATGCAATTTATTATATTCAATTATTTTTTGGTGTTCCATTTATGGTCCATGGTAATACTGCAGAAGATCATAGGGTCTATACACACGTCACATACAATAATTATATTTCATAAACATGGCTTGAATACAAAAACAAATCACTGTAACAAATGAAAATAATTAATACTACTATAGAATTGTGAACTAGAGTTGTTACGTAAACTTGGAGTAGTTCTTCATAGGTACTCATTGATACAGAATATAATCACTTTCTCATTCTATGCTAACAATACACGAAATTAAATGTTTAAAGTGAGTAGAACAACTTTTACTCTCTCCTTTATGAATGTAATAATTTACAGGGGTGGCAGAGCTTTGGGGGATCTACTGTCCCCAATAATCATGTGGTATTTGATTGAAGCTGTGCAAACATATGTGTAAATGTATAAAATATAAAAATATATGTAAATATATATATGTATTATATAAATATATAAATATATATATATATATATATATATATATATATATATATATATATATATATATATATATATATATATATATATATATATATAATATATATAATATATATAATATATATAATATATATTATATAATATATATATATATAATAAAATATATATAATATATATATATATATATATATATATATACATATATGTACAGTATTTATAAAACTTAAGATTACTTGCTCAATATTTTCATGGCTTTCTTGAAAGCAGGCACGCACTTCCCCTCCCTTTTGAACCCGCACACAAATTCCGCAAAAAATCGGAACGTCTTGATGAGGCACGGTGGATATTTGGCATCAAAGAGAAAGAAAGCTGCCAGAAGGCAGTCAAAACCCTTGGCTATGGATGGTGCATTGGCACAGAGTATGCTCCGATTCACCTCAACAGTCACGGCTGGATGGTGAAAGATGGTTGCCATACCATCCATGTTTAGCCTCAGAAAGGGTGTTGGTGAATTTTGTTCCTGCAATCAAATGAGTCATATCATATACAGTAGTTTATCTTGTAAAATCATACTTAAAATCTACCGTATTTAGAAATTCAGAAGAATTCTGTATTCAGCAATACAGCACTGTGGGTAACATAAAGAAGCTTGTGAATGGTTAGTATTCATTGTAGAATATTGTACAAAACATGAATCAAACAACTTTTTGAAAACAGATAATTGAATTGTATTAAATAGTGGTTCCATATTGGTGGAACGCGCTTGCTTCATGTGATCCGGGAGACGAGGGGAATTTCAGACCCGGTTCAATACCCGCGCCGCCGACCATCTTCACAGGGGTTATTCATGGATTTCCTCTGTAACTCTAGGCTAATGCCAGAATTGTTTCCATAATTTAGGCCATGACTACTTCCTTCCCAATATCCTTCCCATTACCCAATTTAAGTAACATTCACCTCATAGTCCATCCCACGCCAATCGATCTTGCTATGATGACAGTCCATCGTAAAACCAAATATAAAAAAATACCATAAAGGTAGGCCTACTTTTCCTCGACTTACCGTGGTCATGAGCCAGTTGATATTGGGTTCTTTGAACAGCGATGGTAATACGATCATGGCGAGATCGATGTTTTGTTCTGTAAAGATGAAAATAGACCCAGAGTTAATATATTAATTTAAGATATCTTATATATCTTAATATATTAATTACAATATTATTAGTAGAAATATATTGATGACAATATCTGAGAGCTCCAAGTTGGCCAACCAGCATTATCAGCTATATTCCTACGGGTCAGTTGCGGAAGGAACCAATCATCAAAGCCACGTACTGCATGTCCGATGGCCAAACACAGCTTGACTGACAAAATATTTTATGATGAACAATTCAAACATTGGTCGCTGGAAAAAATCATCCTGTTCCATAACCTGTGCTCATCTCATCTGCTATACCTATTTTTTTTTTAGTTCGTATGGTTGTATTTGAACCCCGGACCCATGCGTTCGAAGATACGCCACAGGCATAGCTTCGAATGAAGAACTAGTATGTCAACGTAAAAGAAATGAATATGACAATGATTGTGAATGCTATTCAGCAGCTCCGATGATCAATTCCTCTTGCGATGGCCTCGTATATTTTTGGCTTGCATTGTCAAAATTAAAAGAGATATAAAAAATCTTGTATTGATTTCTATTTTTCAATACAATTCCTTGTAATCCCAGACTTGAATTTCCAGCAAAATACCCTTACTGAAGTTATTCATGCATGTCGTTATTTAGGCGGGCCTATTGTTTTCAGAAAATTGATTCCATTAAACCAGCCAAATTTATTCATTTTGAAACGTCCGCACATTTGAAGAAAGTTTCATTGAAATTTCAAGTCAATCATAAATTTCCCAAATTTGCCAATTACTAAATCATTAGATTCAAGATGGCACACTGAAATGAGTAAAATGAGCCTGAAGGAATTTGGTTGCGCTGCTTACGTCTCGCAGCTGATTTTCTCTAAGAATATCTGCATAGTTTTCCTTTGATACATACCCTCAATGTTTTCGCTCAGCAATCCAATAAAATGGGGTAGCTCTTTAGCCCACGTATCCTCCTTCTGCTTGTTGGCTTTCAACATCAGCTTATTGCAGACGTCGGCTGTGAAGAAAGCTTCTCTTTTACTCGTGATGTTGACACCAAATCGCCGCTCACAATCAGCAATAATCTGAAATAAAAGGGAATATTAATTTTTTGATATTAAATACGATTATTATATAACCACAATTTGTGTGAATTAATTAATGTGTATATACCTCTTGAAAATCACCAATTGGTGGGTATGTAGACAGTATGGTCTCCATTGTTGCGTACCCCATCAGCGAGGCTCGGTGTGGTAATGTGACAGTCTTCAACTCCTTGATCACTGTCATGTCCCTTTCTGACGCTTCCTTTCTCCACTCAGCCTGGATCACTTCTATATCGGTACGTTCCACCGGTTGTTCAATCGTAGGCTCTCCTTCCTGTAATAAAAAGTAGAAGAACATTAGGAAAACTTTCTACATCGAGTTGGGATAATTACATTACCGGTAATTACAACATTAGCAAAGATATTTGGATTATTGTGAGTTATTTCTACATTCATATTCATAACAATTAATGAGAAATCTTACGTTGCCTGTCTTTTTTTTTCGAACTTCTCCCTGTTCTCATTGCAGTTGATGAGGTCTGCCGGCCTTTTGATCGCCCTCTTTTTTGATCCAAATTTTAGGCGGGCAGCCAGAATTTCTGGATTGGACCGTTCTTTCTCCCTTTCCGTTTTGAATTTGGTTTTTAGTTCGTCTTTCCATTCGGCCTGAAAATACATTTGAATTAAATTGATTAAATGCAAACATGAACAAATTAAAACCAAAAAATATGTGTAATTGTTCGAATGATTCAGCACGAATTTTACGTTCGGTATTAATTCTCAACTTGACCGCAAGTCATTGAGCGATTGAATAAAATCAGAAATATTGTTGATGAAACTTCTATTTATGGGCTGAGTATGTAGGCCTACATAATTTAAATTGACTGCGGGTTGGAGTTGCCTTTGGCTAAATTATATCACGTTTCATAAAGATACAGATTTTAACAATTTCAACTGATAACTAACAATGTTTAGAAAATGAGATGAATGTGTAATGTATTTGTATAGCTATACTAAGCCTGCTAAAGTACTCAATCAATACATCGGTTTACCGTTGTAAGTTCTGTATTGATTGTCTTGTGATAAAGTTCTAGAATGTTCATAGTTGTAGCAGAGGTACTGTCCATTATTACAAAATATTACAAAAATAAAATGAAAATAAATCCTCTATTAAGACTTTTGCTAGTTTTCGAACAATTTGGCAGTTGACTGAGACTTTGAATTTGACTGGGATAGCATCTTTCTAATAGAATTCAGAATGATTCTTGAGCTAAGTTCAAACTGGGGCCACCCTCACGTATTAATCGTGTTATTTGCAACTATGTATGACAAATAGCAAATATTTTCTAAAATAAAGATATTATTGTTGTTATTATTATTAATATTAATAATAATAATTATTTCAGTTTGTAGCATTTTTTCAAACCAGTCACATTATAGGGCCTAGTACTGGCTATTGCCATACAACTAGTGTCCACGGCCAGTAAACAATGTAAGAATATTGACTTTGGATTTCCGAGTTTAGTATTGGTAATTTGTAAAAACATGGTCAAGTTGGACAGAATGAAGATGTGGAATAGCGTACTTTAAACAGCTGGTAGAGTTTATTCATTTTAGAAAAGTTATGTGTGATTTTGAAAATGAAAAAGTTTGGGTCAAAATGCAAACGTGTTGAGCGATTAAGATAATAGGAAGAAAATTGTATGGTCGAAACATAACCTCTGTAGAATAGGCAGTGAATTTGTAGTAGGTCTACTGTCACTGCTGACATTACACAGCATAATGCAGGCATTGAGATTGTAGTGCTACAATCTCAATGCTGCAGGCTTACACAGTGATATGATGTATGCCTCACTTCAGGTAAACTGTTGCCTCGGTTCTAGTATAGGCCTAGATAATACGAAAATCAAACATTGCTTTGAGTTTGCAACCTAACCTAACAGAGTATCATGTAAAGACTTTGTGAAGAGGGGCCCTCTTCACAGTTCTGTCATTGAGATTGTACTCAATGGTTCTGTACAGTAGCATAGACATATACTTAATGGCATAGAGATTGTAGCACTACAATCTCAATGACAGTAGTGTCATGTTAGGGTTTATGTGTAATGGACATCAAGACTGTAATTTTGAGGTTCAAAGCCCATTCGCAATGCAACTAGCATTGGTGCGTAACACTAACGTAAGCATAATTTGTTTGTCTTATGGGGTGTCCTTGATTTATTCACAACCACAACCAATCATTACGGTACTAGGCTAAGATAGACGCAAATATGAAAGCTTGCAAGCTCCAATCTTTCTTGTTGACGTTATTGTAAAACATAAGAATCAGCCAATTAGAATCCTTTAATCTCGGAACAATGCGAGACAAGTGGTAGGTAAACCAATTACCTACACTCGTTTCTGCATCAAGGTAGAAATCTTGTATTCTGATTGGCTTGATTGGCTTGATTGGCTACGTTAATTTTGCTGTTTTGTTGAAAGATAATTAGAACTTCATATTCTCATCATACGTTAGGCTCTGGTATTGAATGGTTATGTCAGTGTCGTGTTGCATTCTGAGTGAGACTGCAAACCTTGTCATATCTGACCCTAACCATCAGGTAACATAACCATAAAACAGACCAGTAAGGCCATTGCATTGAACTATGAACTCGATAGCGAGGCTTAGGGCTACTATATATTTACCTAATACTGTCGACAGGTATATCGGTGCGGAAAGTAAAATTAGGAAGTGAAATTTAATGAACCCTCGTAAGCTAACCATGGCAGAGTTTCAATTTACCCCTAGCTACAATTTTTTTGGTACCAGGGGGTCTAGAAAGAAGGTGGGTCTCCCAGGAGTGAAATTCCTTTCCCCAGTTGAAAAAAGTGATGAGGGAAGTCCTCTTGTGGATTTGCTAGCGACCCGTCCCTCTATTATGTGGTTACAGGTACGGTACCGTAGTCTAGATTTCATTTTTATACGTCAAAACTTACGCATGGATTAGCGTGTACACCTGGCACCACTTTATTCGCTACCTGGAAACAAGCTTTGTTGCCACCACATTGTATTCTGAGGCTGAAGGGTATCTGAAATGTACACATACAAATATTAAAATGGTACAAATCTCGCTAGTAGTCTTGCTGTATTCATCATTAACATTTTTTAAAACAATTGTTACTGAATGCGTATAAACCATTCTTGGGCAACTTGAGAGTCAGAATCGGCCTGCCGTACTCGATGCATTGTATTGTAGGCTATAATTTTCAGCATGCATCGCCAAGTGAGCTCAAGTCGAGTCTAACACCAGTACATAGAATTACATTGAAAATAGTACTGTATGCTACATAGCCCCTAATCGAGTGAAAAAAATTAGTAGGCCTACTGTGTATCAACATGAGAAAATATAAAACTTGGAGAAGGCACTACAAATTGTTGGATGTATCAAGTATTTTCACAAGATTTAAATGGATTATTCAACATACGTCACAAACTCTCTCATCTGCTCATAGAGAGACTGCACCAGGCGATTGCCTGCAGGACTTGTCAACGCTAGGTTCCGACCATCGATTGCCTGCTTCACGTCGTTAGTGAATTCAGGCAGATCATAGGGGAACATGAACTGCTTGATTGGTTGCTGCTGTTGTGATGTGGCCGGTGCTTGTGGCAACTGGGAGGCCTCTCTGGCCGTGGATGTAGTAGGCCCGTCAGCATCTAGAAATCAATTTAATCTCATTCGACACACGCGGTATGGAGTGGCGGTATGAAGTGTGCTTGGATATTAATGATGCTCGGGCCGGGTAAGACATTGGGAAACGGATACCAGCCGACATTACCCCAATAATTTCGAAAAAAATAGATACAACTTGACTATGCAGTACTAACGGTCAGTTGTGAGTGACCATTCTCCAACAATGATATTGTCACGGCCATGCCCAACCTAGCTGTCAGCCCACAACAACGACCTTGAGTGATAGCCCTCACTGATATACCCGTCTTTTGTGAGTTATGACGATTCTCGGTAAAGGGTATTTCACAAAACAGTTCTTATATTTGGCATGACAACTAAAGACCGAGTGGCAGTAGAGAAATTCTTTAATGATTATTAACTTTTGGGAGTTTTGCTGTGGAACTCTTGGAAAAGATTCAAGTGTGAACTTGTGAACTATAATTAAAGATAATTTCTTAACATGACAGAGGGGCTGTCCATAAATGACGTCCACATTTCGGGGGGGGGGGGGAGGGGGTGGTCAACCATGTGACAATGTGTGACAAGGGGGGAGGGGGGATATACACTAATGTGACATCCACATTTACACTACACATTATTTGTTTCTTTCAATTTTCAGGAAAATAAGTTGACGCCTTATAATTCGAAAGAACTTATATTTTAATGCAGAATTTAGGTGGTTAGGTGGTTTTTAGGGGATTTAGGGGACTAAAATATTGAGGAAAACTTTTTTCAATATCCCAATCCCAGTTTTTCCAAATTTGCATGAATAATGTCATGGGGTGGGGGAGGGGGCGTAATATTGTCTGGATTGTGACATCATTAAAGGGGGGGGGGGTCATCATCTCTGTGACCAACTCGGACAAGGGGGGGGGGGGGGGGGGGTTCGATATACCCTAAAATTGTGTGACATCATTTATGGACAGCCCCAGAGGTTTAAATTATTTCTGGTTATTATTCAGTTCGTATTTATATTTACCTGTTTCGACTAGCCGAACCAGAATCTTGCAACTGTCTGGAATGCTTGACCATTCCACCACAACCACATCTCTCCAGTCCTCAAACTCTGGCAACCAGTATTGAGACACAAAAGGTGCCACTAAATTGAAAGCAACCTGCATGGCATTCTCCAGGTCTCCTTTTGTTGAAGTTACCAACTTTTTCGAGGGTCCACATGTCACGTGAAAACTCATGCTGGAATAAAATATATTTTTAGATCCTCATCAATCATCAGCATCAGTAGAAAGTAGGCTTACTATATTATTTTGTTCCATTCCCCACCTGCTCGGCACAAAGATTCAACTTCATGGATCCCTACGTTCGACATTCAAAATGTAAGTGCCGGTGATTATTCAAAAATTGCTTTGGACAGAGAAAAATAAATAGCAATTTGTGAACTTACATTGATTTTTTGGTACTAATTTATGCACCTCCTGTTGTCCACCCGAGTGTTGCTCGGATGATCGTCCAGTGGAATCATCCAAGTTCCACGGATCATGGGTTTACAGACAAGACTTGTCGAGTCATGGAAAGAAGGTTTCAATGCCTCATGAAGGAGGTAGGATGCAAATACAGTCATAATTCTAATAAAGGTTTTGACACTTTTCTGCTATTATTTGTTGTCCACATGAGTGGCTTAGCTGATTGATTTAAAGGCAACTGTCATTTTATACAGCAGTATTCAAAATGTCTTTTTTTTCAAGATTCTTCAACTGTCATTTTTCTTTTGTGATTGTTTGTGTAGTTGTTTGATTGTTATGTGTGATTGTTGTAGTTATGTCAATTTAAAAGTATTTTATTGCAATATATAAGAATGAAAAAGCAATCTAACAATTGAAATGAATGAATGAATAAAAGAAATGAAGAAGCCGCCCCAGTGGCTAAGTTAGCCATCGCTAGCGGTAGAAACTGAAGACAGGTCGGGCGTGGGTTCGAGTCCCGCTTTGGGCATGGGTTTTTGTAAGCGTCCTTTCACCTATCTTCACTTCATCGTTTTATTATCACCCGCCCATTCGTACCCCCGTATAACCTAGCTGTTGGTGGGGTCGTTAAGCAGCATTACAGAAAAATTTCGTTGTCTACTGGAATCTATTCAGTGGGCCTATAGGCCCGTTTTCATGGCTCGCGGCAGATGTTTAAAAAATCACCTATCCGCCTTCGCTGTTCACAAAGTCGCGTTTATGTTCGAGATTCGTTGTGCATTGAGATTCGCAGGCATGAAGTGGTTCTCAGCACCGTACTATGTGGCACGTAAATATAATAATAATGGATATTTGAAAAGTACTGATTTAGATATAAGATTTCTACATAACCTTACTTCTTGTATGTGTGAGAGAATTTAACCGCGGCGCTTTATTTCCAAAGTTGGAATTATTCCACCTCTCGCGCCAGCGAGCAACAGGCTCAAGCGGCAGAATTCACGGCTTTCTGGTTGAACGGAAAAAAAAATCGCCTACCGCGAGCCATGAAAGTGGGCCTTATATCGATGAATTGTTGGTTTGGGTCCTGATTTTGAATGTGGAAGCTATTTTATGACCCTGGACTTCAAAGAAATAAACCTCTCACCATTTACTTGATATGCTTGAAGAGTGTCACTACATATTATTTGTTCTTTTGTCACCACAATCATGGCATTTTCCTCATGTATCAAGTACGAGTGTAAATGACTGTTGTATGCCTTTGAATAGAACATTGTTCCGGCTATAAACCACTCAGCATTGTAACCTACTATGGTGTCTATCTCAAGGAATAGCGGCATTTTATTTTCTCCAATCATATCAATGACGAAGAAATCGCCTTTTGTCACCTTCAAACCATCATAGTGGAGCCGAGGAACCAATACTACGTTGATATCTGATGTATCAGGATTGAATGTTGCAGGACTCCATATTTTTGCATGCAACAAGGATTTAACAGGTTCAGTTAGGAACTGGAGTGGTGAGCATTTTTGTGGTCCTGTGCTTGTCGCGTTATTGAGGTACGTCGTTGACGCATCGAGGATGCATCTCTTTTGTTGGAACCTCTCCGATAGTGTCTTGGTGATGTTTTTTGAGTTATTTATTTTTCTGTAGATGTTTTTGAAGAAGAGGTGATTTGCCTCAAACCTCATACACCAGTGGTGCTTGAGTGAGGTACATTAACTTGGCCCCCCCACAGAAAAATTGTGGGTTATGGAATATGAAGAGAAAATGTGCTCGTTTTGTGCCGAAATGTGCCGCCAAAATTTCGTTTTGTGCTGGTAGCGTTTTCGAGATATTTCAAACTACGTGTGGGGGGGCCAACTTAACGCAGAGCCCCCCCTCTGTATGAATAGTAGGTCTGCAATATACAAGTCGGAATGTGCTCGTTTTGTGCTGAAATGTGCCGCCAAAATTTTGTTTTGTGCTGGTACCGTTTACGAGATATTTCAAACTACGTGTGGGGGGGCCAACTTAACACCAGCCCCCCCACATACGAACTTTTTACTTTTTTTGAGGTTATTGAAATGTGCTCGTTTTGTGCTGAAATGTGCCGCCCGTTTCCGAGATATTACAAACACGTGTGGGGGGTGGGTAACTCATCACCAGCCCCCCCACATACGAATATATTTAATTTTTTGCTGTTATTGAAATGTGCTCATTATGTGCTGAAATGTGCCGTCGAAATTTCGTTTTGTGCTGGTACAGTTTACGAGATATTTCAAACTGCGTGTGGGGGGCCCAACTTAACACCAGCCCCCCCACATACGAACTTTTTACTTTTTTTGAGGTTATTGAAATGTGCTCGTTTTGTGCTGAAATGTGCCATCGGAATTTCGTTTTGTGCTGGTACCGTTTCCGAGATATCACAAACTACGTGTGGGGGGTGGGTAACTCAACACCAGCCCCCCCCACATACGAATATATTGACTTTTTTTGCTGTTATTGAAATGTGCTCATTATGTGCTGAAATGTGCCGTCAAAATTTCGTTTTGTGCTGGTACCGTTTTCAAGATATTTCAAACTACATGTGGGGGGGCAACTTAACACCAGCCCCCCCACATACGAACTATCGATTTTTTTTTCTGTTATTCAAATGTGCTCGTTTTGTGCCGAAATGTGCCGTCGGAATTCCGTTTTGTGCTGGTACCGTTTCCAAGATATTCTGAACTACATGTGGGGGCCCAACTTAAGACCAGCCCCCCCACATACGAATATATTGACTTTTTTGCTGTTATTGAAATGTGCTTGTTTTGTGCTGAAATGTGTTGTCAAAATTTCGTTTTGTACTGGTACCGTTTCCGAGATATTTCGTGTGTGCGTGTGTGTGTGGGGGGGGGGGGGGGGCAACTCAACACCAGCCCCCCCCACATAAGAACTATTGACTCTTTTTGCTGTTATTGAAATGTGTTGTTTGTGCTGATATGTGCTGTCAAAATACCGTTCTGTGCTGTTACCTTTTCCGAGATATTACAAACTACGTGTGGGGGGGGGGGGGGGTGGTGGAACTTATTACCAGCTTCCCCTCTTACAAACGAATTTTCTTCTTCCACTGGAGGGGGGAGGGCAATACATCTCATTTTATCATTCTGGCAAATTACCCACCTGCTCTTCTCCTATTTCACCCTATTATGGTAAGAAAAGATTTTCTCCAATGATATCTTCGCCTTTATTGTATCGGTTCCTGATTATGTTGTCATGGTGATCTGAATACATCATCACTTCGACTACTTACGAGCGAACGGTAAGTTCGTGCTAGTTTTGTATTTTTCCCACCAGATTTATAAGTATTTGGTATAAGTTTTTGTCATCGTTGTCTAGCTAACATTTCAAACTTCATTCTTCAATTTTATTTCAGATAACTTCTCAACATGTGCTAAATTTGAATCTAGATACGAATTTAAATTATATCCGGTTAGACTTTCAAGTTTTCAAAATTCAGATATCCCTTTGACATTACGAGATTATAACGTTGACTCAACTACCATTCGCTACCTGGCAAAAGTTGTGGATAAACGAGTCAGAGTTTGCGTGGAAGGGGGATTATTTTTGAATTTTATTGTAATAAACTTCATATTCAAATTGCGATTCATGTTGTCCGATTAAAACCTCTCCTGTGTTCAAAAGTACTTTTATTGTAGGAGATTTACTTCACTATGAGAAAAGTAACTTGGTGCATCACATGATTAAATTGAATCAATCCTCGATTAGATTTCAATTCTTTAGTTGAGTGTTCACTCGCCAGACTTCTCACCGAGTCACCGTCAGTTTATCAAGATATTGAAGCAAGGCTTGACTGGATGTTTGGTTACGATTCCGATTACGAGGCTATTGAAAGGAAATTTGGTAAGTAAATATAAATGTTGAACTTTCTGTGTCTTATTTGGTTAAACCATCTTACGAATCTTAAACCATCTTACTCAGTTCACAGGGTATAATAGTAGACCTACACGCGCCACTTGGTGTGGTTTCTTCGTTTTAAACTTGGCGTCCCATTGAATAGCATGTAACATTTGTAAGAACCATTATAGTTTCTTCAATATACAAGCTCACAATTTTGACCGAACTGTCCATCAGATAGCAAAATCTATGCATCATATAAAATTCATGAGTCGTTTAAACTATTCAGTGAATAAAAATCGCAAGTTTTGTGGTGTACATACTGTAAGCAATGTGATGTAGATAATTTAATGATATCTTCTGAACGGCTCACGTCACAGAAAATTCCGTGAAACAATCATTGTTGATAACGGTTAGGCGAACATTTTGGATAGGAAACATTGGAAAGGACAATAATTGTAGGTAATTGACAGGCGAATATTTTAGTACTTAAACATCATTTTTTCAACATGTATCAATATGCGTCGAGAGCGTCGCGACGGTGCAGTAACAGCGATATATCTTGAATGAATTACTTTACGTGAATGTGGTTTTCTCTAATAGACACAGGATTTAGGAAATATTGTTTCAAGATACACAACCAATATATAATAGTATTTCAGTATTAGTACACAAATGAAAACCTAATCTTCTTACTAGAAATGTAGCCATTTTGACCAATTATTATTTAGGATATACACTGTAAAAATATCCTTATACTTTACTGTTGATTTTAATGTCCAGATTGATGTTTGCATTGTTGAATGATGAGCATTACCTGATACAGAAAGGTTCTTGAGTTGGACATGGCATGGTATAACATGATCTTATCTTTGGAAAGATGAAAAGATTCGACGGTAAAGGCTTACACATGATTGGCATTATTTCCATCGCCAGGGATCGACAATACGACATCAACAATGGGAGCATCACAATACGACACAGTATATTAGAATATAATATAGTCTTTCACCATTTCGATGAATTCAATCTAGACGTAATTAAAAATAAATAATGAGCCTTCCCCAATACATCCATTGTTTTGTTCACTCAGTGGACAATTTTGACACGGTGAAGACGTCTTTTTTTGTTCAGTAGTGAATGCGTGTGCTCCGAAAGAATTGTGTGGTGGTTTCAGAAGGAAGAGTACACACAAAAAACGGTATAGTTGTTCTAGCAGATATTTTAGTTGCTAGAACCAAACAATTCAATCGATATAGGGTCAACTAAATTATGTATTGTAACAACTAAAGAATTTAATTGATACTTGTTTTGTCACAACAACTAAAACCTTGATTGGAGCGACCAAAGAATTCCAGTATTTACTAGCTAGTTTCTCGTGCCATTTAGTTATTGCAAATAAAGATATAGTTACTACAATTAAAGCTTTAGTCACAGCGACCAAATCATTTAGTCACATCAAGCCTGGCTTTAGTGATGATGATTGAAATTTTTAGTCTCCGCAACTAAAAATTTTGATTGATGTTTGGTCGTTTTGACTAAAAGGCTTGGTCGTTATGATTAACTAGGAAAACGCCTTATATGCGTTGTGAGATGAGCTTAGAAGTATGGAAATGTAGAATTAAGAACATTTTGTCAGCTCAATGTACATATACAGGCCATGGATCACTTCAAAGGTTTAAAAACCGCGGCCGTCTGTTGGTATATGGACCTTGGTTTCTGGACCTTGTTGCTCATATTTAATAGTTCCTTAATTGCTTTCTTAATTGCTTTTATTGATGTGTAAAAAAGTACCTTAAAAATGCGTTTTCTTCGTTATTTCACATCCGATTGTTCCATAAATCGCTTAAAATAGGTATGATAGATCTTTACACACTCAGTATAAATTTGAGAGCTTTTGAAAAAAATAAAATTCCAAGTATTTCTCCCCTGGCCTATTCTTATGGGGAATTTCCATACTTTCCGATTTTTTTCCGGAAGATCCGTTTGACCGATTTTTCTGAAAAACAATCCCAACCTATTCTGGTATAACACCAATTTGTAAAAAAAGTTTCGAGTTGATTGAAACTTTTTCCTGACCTGTATGCCGCGTACAAAATTACACAAAAAAAAAAAAAAAAAAAAAAAAAAAAAGCCCAAAATTTTTCGGTATATGGAATGAAAATCTTCGCTACGCTCATCTAAATAGTTTGGTCGTTCTGACTAAACTAGGAAAACGCCTTATATGCGTTGTGAGATGAGCTTAGAAGTATGGAAATGTAGAATTAAGAACATTTTGTCAGCTCAATGTACATATACAGGCCATGGATCACCTCGAAGGTTTAAAAACCGCAGCTGTCTGTTGGTATACGGACCTTGGTTTCCCAACAATAGTACCAGTGCCTTCTTGATATCCACTAGGAAAACGCGTTATGTGTTTCCGCGTTGATGGATGAGCTAATAAGAATGAAACTGAATTATTTCAAAAAGTTAAATCAAGTTGATGTTTTGACGGCATTCAAATTAAAAATTAATGTTTTCATTCGGTTGATTTATTTCGTAGACTATTCTCATCATGAAGGAAATATTAGATGCAATCTAAGATACAATATATACACCTTGAGATCCAATTATATTCATTACTCATTCTAAATAATATCTTTGATAATAAAGAAGGCTTTGTTTTAATAGTTCTTCAATAATTGGTGACACTTGTTGCTTGGATTCAAATGATTTTCTTAATAGCTTTGAATGATGCACAAAAATGTCATCATATAATTTTTTATATCTAAACGACTGATTGGATTCCAGTGAAAGTTTGGAATCATGTGTATCATTATTATATTGAAATTCGGTGAAAAATTTTTTTTTTGAAGGACATTTTTTGTACGAAAATTTTTCTCCGGCTTATTCTTATGGGTAATTTGGAAAATGGAAAATTAGTTTTCTCAGAAGTGGTGCAATCGATTGCGCATAAAAATCAATGAGATTCAATCCAGATGATGACACTTGGGCTTGCCAAGTTTCAATTGAATTTGAATTTTCGTTTGACCTGTAGAGCGCGAACAAAAAAAAAAAAAAAAAAAAAAAAAAAAAAAAATGTACATTTTTTTCGGGTCAAGTGTAATTGAGTCTTCGCTTCGCTCATCCAATCACAGATTTTAAACGTTTTAATTTATTGGTGACACTTGTTGCTCACATTTAATAGTTCCTTAATTGCTTTCTTAATTGCTTTTATTGATGTGTAAAAAAGTACATTAAAAATGCGTTTTCTTCGTTA
>OU015465.1:29606478-29667796 GCA_907164805.1 Brachyptera putata
TCATTACGGCTGAACGAGAGGACCAATGATATTCATTTTCCTAGTTCGGATTCGTTCATTATCACATTGTCTATTGTTTTTGAGAAGGAGTATAGGTTCTAGTCCTGATAGAATATTGATCTCTAGCTAAGAGAAAAAAATCATGTCTACTTCTTATCAAATTATTACCTCCAAAATGTGTGGTTAAAATGAATAAAACCAGAATGTTTACTCCTCCTACCATTGTCTACGTTGACAAGCATAATCGTTTCTACCTTCTCTCCATTTGGAAATTATTGTTAGGCAGGTGTCGTCCAAACTCATCTCAATCCAAACTCATCTCAATCCAAACTCATCTCTTTCCAAACTCATCTCAATCCAAACTCATCTCTTTCCAACTCATCTCTTCCAAACTTCACTCTCATTCCAAACTCATCTCTTTCCAATCTCATCTCATTTACACATGAATCCGTGATTTTAGCTGTCTCAAACTTTCTCTTTCCAAACTCATCTCTTTCCTGAACTCATCTCATTCCAACACTCATCTCTTTCCAAACTCATCTCATTTAATAAACTTAATCGTCTATTGTCTTGTCTAAATCATCTCTTTCCAAACTCATCTCATTCCAAACTTCATCTCTTTCCAAACTCATCTCTTTCCAAATCATCTCATTTAAAAGGAAATCGTATTTTGGTGTCTAAACCCATCTCTTTCTAGACTACTCTCTTCCCAAATCATCCTCATTCCCAACTCATCTCTTTCCAAACTCATCTCATTCAAACCCAGCCTACCTGGTCTAACCCTGTTATTCTCCACCCACTCTCTTATGAACAACCAATAAGTTGCTAGTAACCCTCCCATCCATACTACAATGCTAAATACAACGTTGAACATAATAGGACCTATGTTGAGACCTATTATTACAGAATAAAGAGATGTGCGCGCTAATGACTCCATGTATAATTACATCAAGGCCTAACTTGAAAAGCGATTCTTCTAGATGCTAAATTGCTTTTGAAGAATACCTCATTTATGTTCTCCTCGTATATATTGATTTAAATCTTTATTCACATCAAAAGTGAAAATAATTAGCATTTATATGTTCATATGTTGAAAACTTTGGTGCGCTAAGGTCTATGCGGAAAGACCTGGTGGTGTCAATTTGGCATCAATGCACGTGTGTTCCTTGTTGTCGCTGCCCGCTTGCCGTGTCTAACGGCAAGCGGGCAGCGTGGTTGTCTTGGGCCTACTCTTGTCAGTTGTCACTTGTTCAACTTGTTACAGTTCTTGTGACAGTTGTAGAAAAGAAAGGCTTGAACTTTGAGTTGCTCCAAGCCAATATCTAGGTTATACTTGGGATTATCGGATTATCTTAGGTCAACCTTTGAAGTATTGAGTAAAATAAGTAGAAATGCCCCCTTTATAGGTAAAAATACCGCAGGTCTATCCGTAACGCCAACGGTCTGTTATAGGGTTATGTTAGGGTGATGTGTTATAGGTTTTCATTTTTTTAGTGATGGTTAGGGTTAGGTAGGGGAAGGTTACGTGTTGTATATGTGTACAGACAACGAGGTTCTAATTTTGGGGTTCATGCCCTGCCCATTGCCTAGGCCTACCACCATTGAGATTGCACTACAATCTCAATGCTAGGCCTAGGCCTACCACCACTCAACATAACCGTAAAACAGACCCCTGTTCTGTTTTACCAAAAATATTAGTATATACTACTTCTTAGTTTTACGCAGTAGGATTGCGTATATAGTCCTATACACAAGGATACGCGTATCCTTACAATATTTACGCAAGGATACGCAATATTTACCCGTGACTGATATTTGGAAGAAAACTACGTTGGTTTTCAATAAGTCACGATCATTAACAGCTGTGAATAAAACGAGTAAATAATAAACGAAGTCTCTCATTATCCATCCAAACTCTAATAAAAATACCATCTAGTTTGCAATCAATACGGAAATGTGGGTTTACGACCTCACCAAAGCATTGAGTTTCCAATGCTAAGAATTAATTGTAAGCCTATTATCATGTTGAGGCCTAAATATTATTTATACATAATATATAGGCTTAGGCTACAGCGTAGAAGTAATGTTATATTTTGATTTGGCAACACATCCGGGTACTTGCCAATGAACACGAGAGGGATCATCTTTACGTCAAAAAAATAGTAACCATATATAATCGTGTCACTTCCTCAAAACTATTTACATATTACCAGGAGTGCAGGTGACTCGATGAGCTTGATAAACAACTGGTTGAACAGCTTCTTCAGTATGAAATAAAAGCAAACATTCTCCAGGGTGTAGTATTATTGGGAAGGCTGTTACAGGGAAGGATATACATTAGGCCTACATTAGTTGAGGTTTGCGCTATATCTATCCTGATCAAACTGAGACGAGTGGTCGAGTGGCTAGCCCACTGAACCGTCATTCACGAGACCGGGATTCGGTTCCCGCCGTCATTGAGTTTGTAACTCGATGCTGCCGTGGTCGACCATCCTTTTTTTGTGGCTTCGCTCTGTAGTTCAGGTTAATACTTAGATAGTTCCTCGATAAGCGGCCACGACTAACTCTTGACCGCGATCTAATAACACCTAATAAAATAACCTTTCATCATATTTCATTTATCATTCACCAACGCCAATATATCGTAATTATGAGTGCAGTGTGTCGTTAAACCCAATTTAAATGAAAACATGAAATGAAAGGTTATAGCCACCTATCATGATCAATATTATAAACATAAATTATTCTTCCTCTCTTAGCTTGTAGGCAGTACTGAAATTTGAAAATATATGTACTAAATTGGGCAATTTAAGAACTAGACATGTTTTTGTTGTTAAATTGAACCGTAATCTAAAGATTTGAGGCATATATTTATTTTTTGCCCAGTCCTTCAAAACCATTATATCGAGGTTTCACTGTGGCTTGTAGTCTAGTTACCACAATGTATGTGATACCAACAGACTTCACCATAATATAAAGAAGGTGTGACGACTAATAGGCGTAACATGTACATATTTGTGCTTTGCGTCTTCATTTGCCTGTCGTGATTTAGCAGATTTCATCGGGTGGATTGCAAAGACGAAGTTTAAACCCCGGCCTACCTTAGACGCCGTCTGAGTACAAAATTGCATTGCAGAGACGAGATTCAAGCAAGGCCGTGGCTTAAGGGGTGCATGCATGGTGCTTAGAAAATAGAGAAATTCATCTTTACTGTTTTTTTCTTTATCACGAACAAGTGTATTTGAATGAAAAATATGTCAAACCCAAGATATCTTATGCTCTTTAATTATTATGACATTCTATTCTGTTATTTCAATCGGCTTTAAGATAATACGTCAATAAATTTTATCACATTCTTGATATTTATTGACGTATTATCTTAAAAGTGGTTGAATAGATGAAAAGAATAGATGAAAATTAATGATATATATATATATATTATATTATACACAGGCCTATGTATACATAAATCATAGTTATATAATGTGTCAAACAAAAAGTCAAAAAAGTTATTGATGAACCCTTTATAACTCATTTATGAAATATGCTTCATCATGAGAATAATCTCAAAAGAAAATGCTCGAGCATTTTACATCACTATGAATAATATAAAAGGCATACGATCATGGAATGATGGTCTATGGTTCTCATCTGTGAACAGAAAATACATACACTTGTTTCAATATCTGTACAATTTTTATTTTTCCATCAACATCGAAAACTTGACGTAACGTGTATATATATAGGGCCTATATGTACGTTTGTCTGTTGAATTTATTATTTGTCAATAGCTAGCCCGCACACAAAGGTATATCCTGACGCTAGCTCACACATCCAAATGTTTATTATTATTATTAATTGTATTTTGGTATTATGTTTTTTATGTTTCACGTGTGAATAAAATGTATATCATTTAAAAAAAAAAATTACTTGTTATTCCTAAATCATTGTATTTATTATGTTTTCGTAATTTCGTATGCAGTTTTTTTTTACACCGCATTTGTTACAATGAGAAAATAGGTTCCCCAACGAAGTGGTATTTTTCAGTGATACATAATAATATTTATTTAGCGTTTATTTGCTTGTTGGGATATTGGTTAGAGATTGTTATGGAAAATGTTTGGAAATGAACGAAAAAAAACAAAAACTATCACACCCATTGAATGAAAAATGAGGATACCTGATTGACAATGACCATATAATTGTTGTAATGGTGCAATGGTTTTTGAGTTACTTACTGAAATACTCTTATGTAGCTGCAATTAACGTTGCACGACGCGCAACGGACTGGACGTATAGCCCTCAGCCTACGGGCACATACAGAACAAAACTGCAAGTGGCCACAGGGTATAGCCACATGGTCAATTAAAGCCTCCTCATCCAAGCACACGATGCACCTCTGCGGTTCTAAGACAAGATGAAACAAGACATTACAATTGTGCAATTCATATAAACTGAAACAAATGATCAAGTCAACAGAGTTGATACGGATCATCAGTGAATTACTAACCATCATTGACAAGCTGTGGTGGAACGTTAACATTGTTGTGTGCTAACTGCTGTACGACGTTGCCTTGTTCTGCGGACAAGATGAAACAAGACATTACAATTGTGCAATTCTATAAACTGAAACAAATGATCAAGTCAACAGAGTTGATACGGATCATCAGTGAATTACTAACCATCATTGACAAACTGTGGTTGGACCGTTAACCATTGTTGTGTTGCTAACTGCTGTACGACGTTAGCCTTGTTCTGCGGACAAGATGAAACAAGACATTACAATTGTGCAATTCATATAAACTGAAACAAATGATCAAGGTCAACAGAGTTGATACGGATCATCAGTGAATTACTAACCTCATTGACAAGCTGTGGTGGAACGTTAACATTGTTGTGTGCTAACTGCTGTACGACGTTGCCTTGTTCTGCGGACAATATGAACAAGACATTACAATTGTGCAATTCATATAAACTGAAAAAAAAGGATCAAGTCAACAGGTTGATAGGATAAATCAGTGAATAAAAACCATCTTTGACAACTTGTGGGGGGAAAACGTTAACATTTTTGGGGTGCTAACTGCAGGGAACTTTGCCTTGTTCTGGGGACAAATAAAAACAAGACTTTTAAAATTGTCCCATTCAAAAATAAATGAAACAAATGTAAAGGGGCAAAGGGGTTGGGATAGGATCATCAGTGAATTACAACCATCTTTGACAAGCTGGGGTGGAACTTTAAACCCTTTTTGTGTGCTAATGCTGTACGCCGTTTGCTTGTTGCGGCAAGTAAAACAAGACTTTAAAATTTGGAAATTTATATAAATGAAAAAACCCAAAATGATAAACGGGATTTGGGATAGGGGATCATCAGTAAATTTAAAACCCAATCTTTGACAAGCTGTGGGGGGGGGGAAACTTTAACATTGTTGTGTGCAAAACGGTTTCGACTTTGGGCTTTTTTTCTGGGGACAAGTGAAAAAGACATTACAATTGTGCAATTCATATAAACTGAAACAAATGATCAAGTCAACAATCTAATTTGAATTATTTCATTCAAAGTTGATTCAACGACCTCAAATAATAATATACCAGTAGTGTAACAAATGGTTCATCTGTCAAAAAACATACGTTGATTAATGGCGATTCCCTCTTCACCCTCATCATCATCAGGAACGATGAAATTGAGAGCTTCGATGTCATCATCATCGTCAACATCTTCATCGTCGTGGTTTTCTTCATCTGGTTCAAGTTGAAGGTTGGCGCGTGGGAAAATCTGTTCCTCCACATTCTGAGTTACGTGGCTCAACTCATTCAGGAACTCGATCACATTGAGCAAACCGCCGATCAACCTTTCGGTGGCTCGATTTATCCTGTTATCTTGGTGGATAATCTTGATGGTTCTTGCAGGCAACATCTCCGTTCCATTCTCTATTCTTACCCAGAGTAACTCGTAGGTAGATTCTAGATGAGCAAGATTTTCTAAGAAATTATAAAAATTGGTCAGAATCAAAATTTTGTATTTAAAAAAATCCATTGTCCATTGATATTGAACTATTTAGTTACTATAACTATACCTTTGATGAGTATTTGAATCAGGTTCACGATTGAATACTAAATATTAAATCAGGTTACGGTCTATATGGCATGCACAGAAATATGAGTCAAAAGGTTATTTCGTCGGGTTGTTTTGGACAAAGGAATGCAAGCGGTCGTGACCTGTCCTTCATGAACAATCTCGTGTGTCAGAATGTTCCTGACCAAGGCGGGAATTGAACTCCTTCTTGCCGAGTTACTTCTGATGCTATAGTAAATTAATAAAAATCCATTATCAAACCAAGAAATGAGTCGTGGAGTGCAGTAATGTGGATGTAAGGAAGGGAAGTGGTGCTGACTCACCGGTGAAGGTCCATATTTGTGGGTGAACAGTGTTGAAGTAGGCCCTCATGGAATTGTGAAATCCCTCCACATGGTTGTTTGTGCGGAGTGCCTGTCGGTAGACCGACACGATCCTGACTCCAACCCTCAGGACCACTGTCTCCTAGTGTAGGTAATCAATTCGTCCATAGCTTCCGCCAGAGCGAATTGTCCCAGGAATCGAACGATCTCGTTCAAACCGTTTACCATTAGGTTGTGGGGCAACAAGGGCAATGCGGCCAGCATTCGGAGTGCCTTCCGGGCATTAGCATTCTCCCTGATCAATCGGGTGTAACCCAAAACTCTGGCTTTCTTGAACAGAGCCTGAAATTAGATTAAAATGGTCATAATAGCTTCGAATCCAATTGGTTTAAATATAGAGTGAAGCCGTGTGAATGACTGCTACCGCTCAACTACTTACCTGTATGAAGTGAAACCAGCACCCCATCAACTGCGACTGAGGGAACGCTTCCCTCAGTGCTCTCAGTAGGGCCGGTTCGTAGTCCGTCACAATTTTCAAGGGTACCATTCCAGGGGCAGCCAGCTCTGTTCGGATATAGTCAAATAGTTGACTATATGCAGCCCTTGTTCTGCGCGTCATTAGTGCAAATACAACAGGTATTGCCTGTCAATAAAAAAAGAAAACTTGATTTAGTTTTTTGTGTGTGTGTGTGTGGGGGGGGATAACGCAACGTAACCGCCAACTGTTTAACGGAAGGGCAATCCGCAGAGTGAGACTAAATAACATCAAATATTGTCCCTAAAAACCATCACACACATAATATATATATATATATATATAGACCTAAGCTTATTATATTTATTTGAATATATTCATATCTATATATATATACATGTGAGCACGGAGATTTTCGCGGCCAATGGTTGATGGTAAAAATGTTTTCACGGTAAGTTTGCTGCGATTAGAAAGCATGTTGGGTCCTAAAAAAAAAAACGGTTTATGCGACGTTTCGCTGGAATTTCATCCAGCATCATCAGGCGACGGTGGTAAGTAGTCGAACCCCTTATGCTGGATGCTGGATGAAATTCCAGCGAAACGTCGCATAAACCGGTCCTTTTTAGGACCCAACATGCTTTCTAATCGCAGCAAACTTACCGTGAAAACATTTTTACCATATATATACATGTCTATATATATATATATTATATATAATATAGTAAGAGCATATGTGGATCAAACATAAGGTCCGGGGTTCGAATCCCTGACGGGGTGGTATTTTTCAGTTATAGTAATATCCATCCTATCAACATCACGTGCTGTACGTTTCAACAGAAAGCCATATACTCATATATATACATATATATGGTGTATCGGATGTTCTCGCGGTCAAATGTAGATGTTAAACTCTTCTCTCGGGATAACCACGTTTGCTCTTTAGGATACAATTGTTGGATCTGAAAAGATCCGACGTTTCGACAAGATCGCACTTGTCATCTTCAGGGATCCGTGTTGGTTAGCAGGCTGCGTGGAACCGAATTTCAGTTCCACGCAGCCTGCTGACCAACACGGATCCCTGAAGATGACAAGTGCGATCTTGTCGAAACGTCGAACAACGGATCTTTTCAGATCCAACAATTGTATCCTAAAGAGCAAACGTGGTTATCCCGAGAGAAGAGTTTAACATATATATATATATATATATATATATACATATATTTATATATATATATATATATATATATATATATATATAGTATATGTGAGCACGGAGATTTTCGCGCCAATGGTTGATGGTAAAAATGTTTCCACGGTAAGTTGCTGCGATTAGAATGCATGTTGGGTCCTAAAAAGGACCGGTTATTGCGACGTTCGCTGGAATTTCATCCAGCATCATCAGGCGACGGGTGTCGAATAGACGGTGGCCATTCGACCACTTACCACCGTCGCGCTTATGATGCTGGATGAAATTCCAGCGAAACGTCGCAATAACCGGTCCTTTTTAGACCCAACATGCATTCTAATCGCAGCAAACTTACCGTGGAAACACCCATATATATATATAATATATATGAGACAGAGAGAGAGAGAGAGAGCATATAATATCGTATATATATGAGCATATAATTAATTAATAAACGACTAAAATACCTATATAAGTATAATCATTTCTCACATATATATATATATATATATATATATATATGATAAATTTAATATTTCGGTGAAATTGCCACGGATTGAATACATTATTAAATCAAGAAAGAAATAGTGATGCGACGTTATGTAATGTAATGTAACTCCGGCGAAACGTCGCATTACTATTTCTTTCTTGATTCAATAATGTATTCAATCCGTGGCAATTTCACCGAAATATTTAATTTACCATCAACCATTGGCCGCGAAAATCTCCGTGCTCACATATATATAAATATATCTCTATATATATATATCTATATATATATACATATATATCGCTGGCCCATTAGTCATTACATATTGAGATGTGAAGAAAAACTCACCCTTGCATGGTGAAGTGCATGTAGTGTGAAAAGCTGCATACACCTGGGATTTCTGGGAACAACTTTAAAGGTGGCGTCCCCGTGCAGACGGGGTTGCCCCACTAGCAGTCGCCCACACATGGTCTGATTGGCAAATACTACCGTTGTTGCACCATTCGGGCCCTCGAGTGTTGCCCTGACGAAGGGTTCCGGAATCGGTCCCCTTGTTTGACCAAACCTGGGCATCCACTCCGGGCTTGTAATGGCAGCACCGTAGGCTGCCAGAGTGGGCGGTATTGGGGGGCGAGCCTCAGCACGTCTATTATAAAGCGTAGCCCGAATTTCTCCATACCTGAGAACCTCGGCTCCTGCCCGATATCTGTAATTATCACAACAATATTAATCATATTGAAAATATATATTTCTTCCAATATTTGTTTCTTTGCAATACATTTTTTTCTTTTCATCTGATTTTTTGCGCGTTGAAGCGTGTTTTTTCAATTTTGTGCCCTCAATCGAGGACAATCTACAAGGTAAACATAGCATCTGTGTTCTATGATTAGCGTGTTGTTTCTGTACATTGTACTTTAATTGGTTTTGAAACTATTATGTAGTCATTCACTGCCTTCTTTATGTGGGTCCATGAATTGCTCATTCTATTTCTATCCAGGAAATATTGATATTGTGTCTTCTAAAACCAAATCCTCAACTATGTGGTACTTGACTAGGAAAACGCAGAATGTGCGTTGTGAGATGAGCTTAGAAGTATGGAAATTTTATGTAGAATTAAGAACATTTGGTCAGCTCAATATACATCTACAGGCCATGGATCACTTCAAAAGTTCAAATCCGTGGCTGTCTGTTGGTATATGGACCTTGGTTTCCCAACAATGGTACCAAAGCCAACAGCCACGGATTTGAATTTTTGAAGTGATCCATGGCCTGTAGATGTATATTGAGCTGACCAAATGTTCTTAATTCTACATTTCCATACTTCTAAGCTCATCTCACAACGCACATTCTGCGTTTTCCTAGTATAATTTAGCCATGAACATTTTATCTATTGAATTAATTGAATTCAATTGAATTAATTGAATTAATATACTGATCATCAACATTACATTGTTCCATTATCTATGGTTACATCAACAGTTACATGAAATACCGTGGCAGATACAGGGGGAAAGGGGGCACGATCCCCCCCCCCCCCCCCATGAATTGGAAGTGACGAAAAAAAAGTAGAAAGAAAGAGAGGAAACAGGAAGAAAAAAGGAAGGGAATAAATATTGAATAAGGCTAAATGCTACGATTTCATATTTTACACAATTGCATTGAAAATGAATTTGACGTAGGCCTACTGTTTCAAATGTCAGATCTGGTTAGACCTGTAAAGTTTAGTTGGCAAACACTTCCGTGCTTCGTTCAGGTGTACATTTCATATCACGACTTCTGTAAATGACAAGGACAATAAAGTTGATTTGTGAAAGGGAACAATACGGCTCGTTTCTAGGGGTAGGCGAAGAGGGTGACAACTTTTCTGCAAGTCGTATTTTAAACGGGACTAGAAACAATTCGTTAAAAATCACAACATTTTTGTAGACATTTTTGTTTTGTTGTCAAATTGAAAAAAAAATCCTGAAGAATAACTCTGCGCACGAAACTTTTAAGAGTTATTTTGTTTAAAAATGAATGTGACTGCGTCGGAATTGGAAACATATTATGTACCCTGATGATTGAGTGTTGAGGAGCGTTGAGCAACTCAATGCCCTGAGCAAGCGATGACGCCATGCTACCAGCAGCGTCACGGGTCGGTAACTGATCTTCGCGCTCTCATTGGTCACTTCCAGTCCCATTCAAAAACCGATACAGATTGAGTTCCTGCCCGGGGAGCTGAAGTGGCAACAGACAACTCTGCAGCTACAAATATTGGTTTAGGTGTCATTTTTCATTTCATAAAAAAAATAGTTCCGTCATAAAACTCTTGTCTGAACCACGTTATAGCCCTACCACATTAAAAATGAATAGGCATATAATTTAGGTCCGTGAAGTCGGCACCTCCACCACGAGCACTAATTTTGGAAATATCCAAATATTTAGCTCTCAATTACGCTTTCGATTGGTAATAGTCCTATTACTCCTGTAATTGGTGGTCCCATACTTCTCGAGATATTGGATGTTCAGTGGTGGGGGTGGCAACTTCACGCGGCACCCCCACCATGAGCACTAAATCTGGGAAGATTAAAATATTTAGTGCACAAGTGCTTTCGATTAAATTAGTGCTCTTATACTGTATAGATAATCACTTTCAAAATGGTTCGTGCTGCATTACCATATTGATTCACAACTTTCGAATAGTACTAGCATCATTATCTTTGCCCTTTTCATTTACTAGAAACTTACTTGAAATTACTTATTGATTTAAAGTTTGAATCACTAATTTGTAATTTCTTGTTAGGTTTACATTATCAATTTTACATGGTTGGAGATTAGGTTGGAGATTGGGATTAGGCCTGTGATTTGTATCTAGTATGCTACGCATTGTTGGCAGTTGTTGACGTCAGGCGCTGATAATTACTTAATATTAGAGACCTAGAAGATGCGAGTCAAGATAGCAACACACATCTCGAAGCACTCTGGCACAAATCTTGTCCAGCAGAACTCAACAATTGAAATTAGAAAACATGTACAAGTATTTACATCAATTTTAACAACACTATAAAAATTCGAACAATCTACCAATTATTAAGATAATAATTATTCCTTGCATCTGCTTCTTTTAAATAAATGGTCACATGCTATAGATAGAAATGGCCAAACATTCATGATACAATTAGGAAATTCTCAAATTAATCGTTAAAACAATGTCCATTTTCTTGGGTTATTTCACATAAATTATAGGCCTACTCGGTTCTTCCAGTAGTAAGAAGAATATTAATTAGGGACAAAGTTTTCTTTGTAGAATGTATTTATCCACATCTTACAAAGTTCCAAAGGATGTTGATACAAATTCTTGTATTACTTGTAGACTGAGAGAATTGAAAAATTGTAAAATGGTGATACATGTTGTCCCAACTACGAACAGGAATATTAACAATTAATATAAGTCATATTCACTTATACATATATAAATTATGCAATTCAATTAATAAAAAATATTCAAATCATTACTTACTCAGGGCGCGCACATTCCTCTTGAAAGATCTGCTTGATCGCCGTAGGTTCACGTGTCACCCGGTTCTCTATCGCGAGGATTAGATTGTGTCGATTCAAGCACGCATTGTTTGGTGGATGATTATGGACTGGTCCACGATTTAAAATTACATTGTTAATGAATTTAATCATTCCTCTTGCCTTGCACTGATGTGATCGAGAGCATCTTAGGTTTGCGTGATCCGCATATGATCTTACAATTTGAAACTCATATCCCATGGGATCAACCCACATGGTGTGTCCTCGCTGGGTTTGTACGCTTACCGCAGCCATAATAATAATCAAAATAAAAAAGGGAGAATTAATACATAATATGATATTAAATAACACTTGAAATTAACAAACTAAACCTACTTCTACACTGTAACTTCAGACGCGCACCGATGTATTATTATTTCACCCAAATGCGGAGGAGGATGATACTGCCACTTCGGTGTACCGACTGGTAATAACTAAAAATTCTGTCCAAAAATATGAATCTGGCTACCCCTCACCACAACTCGCAATTAGTACCTGTAGTGACCACTGAACAAACGACCCACATGGCATCTCGGTGGCAGCACTAACTAATTATACAAAGGAGGGGGTGTAGAAGTTGTTGGAGTGAGTTTGTGTTTAGAGGAGACAACAATAAGAAGATTGACATATTCATCAAGATTCTAATCACTTGCTTGTAATATTTTTTAATTTATATATATTTTAACCAACTGTGGTATGTAATACAGTATTGTTAAAATGACAATTTCAATCATAGTGTATTCATATTACTTTCCTTTTGATTATTCGAATTGATATTTCAAACTTGTACAACAATCAGATAGAATTAGTAGGCCCTAGTTACAAAAAAGCTATGTAGTAGGAAGTTATAAAATTATGGAAAGGAATTTGAGGAGGCTTATCATATTTATTCACTTGTACATTCACTTGTATATTATAAAAAAACCTGGCTATTTTGCGCGCAAGCCCACAAATAAATAACTTTTTTGGATGAGCGAAGCGAAGACTCAATTACACTTGACTCGAAAAAAATGTACATGTTTTTTTTTTTTTTTTGGTTCGCGCTCCACAGGTCAAACGAAAATTCAAATTCAATTGAAACTTGGCATGCCCAAGTGTCATCATCTGGATTGAATCTCATTGATTTTTATGGGCAATCGGTTCAACCAAATCTGAGAAAACTAATTTTCCATTTTCAAAATTCCCCATGAGAATGAGCCAGAGAAGAATTTTCGTACAAAAATGTACTTCGAAAAAATTCAAAGTTTCACCACATTTTAATATAATAATGATACACATTATTCCGAACTTTTACTAAAATCCAATCAGTCATTTTGTTATAAACAATTATATGATTACATTTTTATACACCGTTCAAAGCCGACCAATTGAATCCAAGCAACAAGTGTCACCAATTAATGAAGAACGATTGAAACAAGGCCTTCTTTATTATCAAAGAATTTATTAGATGAGCGTAGCGAAGATTTTCACTTCAGTCTTACGGAGCTTTGTCTGTCCGTTTTTTTTTTTTTTTTTTTTTTTTTTTTTTTTTTGTTTGTAAGCACTGCACAGGTCGCAGGATTTGACCGATCGACATGAATATTTTTTTATACACGTAAACTTATCCAACTTAGATCCCTATGGTTTTGAGGTCAAATCGGTTGGACCATTTTTGAGAAACATCATTTCAAAATTTCTGAAAACCCCATAAGATTTGGCTGGGCGGAAAAAATTGAAAAGTAAAATCTCTTCAATATGATTCAAATTTACCTCAAATGTCAGAACAATAATAATATACATTAATAACAATTTTGTGTGAAATTCGGACCAGCCGTTTTAAAGAAAATAATATAATAGATGTATTTTTTTCATCGAAAAGATAGAAATATTAGTTGAAAAATGTTTCATTGTTAAATTCACGGCTTCCTAGATTCGTTGGCATCGGATGGATTTCATTTTATATGATCAAGGTGTGTAGAGTTTTCGATTATACTTTATAGATATCTCGCTCATCACACAACGCACATCCTGCGTTTGCCTAGTTAACAATGAGTAATGAATATAGAAGGAGGGTAATAACATAATTGATTGGATCTCAAGGTGTATATATGTATACAGCTGTCATAACGTTGCATATAGTACCGTAGTCTAATATTACATTCATTACTAAATTGCATCTAATATTTCCTTCATTAGAATAGTCTACGAAATCAACCAACCGGAATGGAAAGAATGATTTTCAACTTGAATGCCGTCAAAACATCAACTTCATATAACTTTTTGAAATAATTCAATTTCATTCTTATTAGCTCATCCATCAACGCGGAAACACTTAACGCGTTTTCCTAGTGATAATAAACTTATATTTGGCAGGAAAATGGAAGGTATTCGTAATTTGACACATGTATTTTTAATTATACTTGCGTTTACCTAATAATTAATAAACTTGAAAAATATTTGGCGGGTACAGTACATGCCCAATTGTCATCATCTGGATTGAATCCCATTGATTTTTATGCGCAATCGATTGCACCACTTCTGAGAAAACTAATTTTCCATTCTCCAAATTACCCATAAGAATAAGCCGGAGAAGAATTTTCGTACAAAAATGTACTTCGAAAAAATTCAAAGTTTCACCACATTTTAATATAATAATGATACACATGATTCCAAACTTTCACTGAAATCCAATCAGTCATTTTGTTATAAACAATTATATAATTACATTTTTGTGTATCATTCAAAGCTATTAAGAAAACCATTTAAATCCAAGCAACAGGTGTCACCAATTAATGAAGAACGATTAAAACAAAGCCTCCTTTATTATCAAAGAAATTATTGACAATGAGTAATGAATTAGAATTCAAGGTGTATATATGTATACAGCTGTACGTTTCATATAGTAGTATAATATTACATATAATATTGCATCTAATATTTCCTTCATTAGAATAGACTACAAAATAAACCAACTGGAATGAAAAGATTGATTTTTAATATGAATGTCGTCAAAACATCAACTTGACATAACTTTTTGAAAGAATTTAATTTCATTCTTAGCTCATCCATCAACGCGGAAACACATAACGCGTTTTCCTAGTTGTAAGATATCACAGGTTCTCTCAACTAAAGTCTACACCCACCCACCATTGAGTGGGAGCAATATAGACTGCTTGAGGAAAAAAATAACTTTGATTTCTCAATCTGTTCACACAGCTTATTGTCTCTATACTCTTTTTAATTCAGAAACCCTTTGTGTCTATTCCTGAATAGCTTAGTGTAGATTCTCCAAAGGAACAAGTCACTTATAGCTTGCGGTGGACCACGCTTCTGCAATTAGTTAAGGACGTCGAAGTACGCCATTATTATGGAAGTTGACAAATTAATACTTTATGATCAAATAAATGTTTTCTGAAGCAGATAATTATATTCATCATAATTATGCATTGTTACATTATGCATCACTTTATAGATGGCAGCGTGGGGCAATGAGACAAGTTTTTTCATTTCCTTTTAATTAATATCAATTATTTCAATTTCTGGATAAAAATTAAACTCAATTTGTATATTTTATAAATAGCATACAACTGATAATGATGTATATAATTACTATTGCCCACATATTTTATTCCATTATATGAAAATATATCGGTTCTAGCTGTAATAATCGTCAAACACATCCTATATAGCCATAAAATATGTCAACATAAAACACATTATTTACTTGAATAATGTGCCAAAACTTGGCAAACCTTTTTATATCACTCCTTTTCACGCATACACTATACTCTCCCTATTTTCTACAAATTTTCGCTCTTGGTGGGATAGATTAATATACATATATTTTATATAATTGGTACCACATCTTGAACATTTCTTCTCACATCCTGTATTGAATCTCAAACGTGATCAACGTGACCTATAATCTGTTCGAAGTATTTTGTCAAGAAGTTGAATATTATTGAAAGTCATTAGATCAGCGTAGCGAAGACTTCCATTTAACGTATCAAAAAAAATGGGCTTCGCTTTTATGTTTTTTTCTTTGTTATTTTGTAAGCGGCATGCAGGTCAGGAAAATTGACCAATCGACTTCAAACTTTTTTCGAATACTGACCTTGTTTTTCAGAAAAATCGGCTGAACGGATTTTCACGAAAAAAAAATTCAAAAGCTTTCAAATTCATACAAAATATGAAAACAACTATCATACACATTTTCAGTCATTTGTACAACAATCGGATGATACATATAACGAAAGATAACACGTGGAAACACATATGGGTAATATTATTCACATCTATGAAAATATTCATAAACACAAAAGATTATACGATATGAGAATAATTTCAAATGTATCAGCGCACATTCGAGTGACGATTTTACATTGATTTGAATTCGAATTCCGTGTTTACTTTCAACCGTCCTGGTTGGACAAAAGTATGTGAGACTCGTGGCGGTAACCAACCACAGATGCGACCGTATATTCGCTAGAATACGCGCGAAAGCGGAAATCTTGAGGTGGAAAAACCTTCTACATAAAAAAGTTTACTATATACCCCGTTTGATAGACCTAGTATATTTTTGGTATTGTTCAAGAAGCATATAGACCTAATAGTATGTCATATGTCAGCAGAAGCATATGTCATATGTAGTGCGTGAAACTATTACGTAAAGTATTAAGTAAATTATTAAATAAATCGTCAACTAAAAGTATGTCACTGACTGAAAACTCTGATTTTTGGTTTTGAGCATATTATGGTTCAAACAATTTCCAAGGTAATACTATTCAATATATTCAAATATTATGTGGGCCTTATCTGATATGTTGAATACTTTGACAATGAAATGAGTTGTGGATGTCTGAACTGTAAAAAGTAATATATAATATAACTTACTTCATAGATGTAAATTGCTTGCTAGACGACCCACCAACACGAACACAGGTTAACACCTTCTCAAATTATGATCAATTATGACAATTATGATCAAAATTAGGACATATGACAATTTCTTTCATTTTTAAACACATTTCAGACCCTTAAAGCCCACCTCGCGATATTGTTCACTTTACTTTTTTTCTCTCGAGTCATTTGTGTGAGACGGGAGCCGTACCCCGAGAAGTACATCTTCGAGATATCATTATTATATCTAATATTCAATCAATCTTATTGAGGATTTGATAAACAAATAACTGGATGTTTAATGAACATGAATATATGATTTATTTCATTTTTAAACACATTTCAGACCCTTAAAGCCCACCCCGCGATATTGTTTACTTCACTTTTTTTCTCTCGAGTCGTTTGTGTGAGACGGGAGCCGTACTTGAGAAGTACATCTTCGAGATATCATTATTATATCTAATATTGCATTAATCTTATCGAGAGTATAATAAACAAATAACTGAATTGTTGATGAACATGAATATATAGTTTCTTTCATTTTTAAACACATTTCAGACCCTTAAAGCCCACCCCGCGATATTGTTTACTTCACTTTTTTTCTCTCGAGTCATTTGTGTGAGACGGGAGCCGTACTTGAGAAGTACATCTTCGAGATATCATTATTATATCTAATATTCAATCAATCTTATTGAGGATTTGATAAACAAATAACTGGATGTTTAATGAACATGAATATATGATTTATTTCATTTTTAAACACATTTCAGACCCTTAAAGCCCACCTCGCGATATTGTTCACTTTACTTTTTTCTCTCGAGTCGTTTGTGTGAGACGGGAGCCGTACTTGAGAAGTACATCTTCGAGATATTAGTTTAATATCTAATATTGCATTAATCTTATCGAGAGTATAATAAACAAATAACTGAATTGTTGATGAACATGAATATATAGTTTATTTCATTTTTAAACACATTTCAGACCCTTAAAGCCCACCTCGCGATATTGTTTACTTCACTTTTTTTCTCTCGAGTCGTTTGTGTGAGACGGGAGCCGTACTTGAGAAGTACATCTTCGAGATATTAGTTTAATATCTAATATTCAATCAATCTTATTGAGGATTTGATAAACAAATAACTGGATGTTTAATGAACATGAATATATGATTTATTTCATTTTTAAACACATTTCAGACCCTTAAAGCCCACCTCGCGATATTGTTCACTTTACTTTTTTTCTCTCGAGTCGTTTGTGTGAGACGGGAGCCGTACTTGAGAAGTACATCTTCGAGATATTAGTTTAATATCTAATATTGCATTAATCTTATCGAGAGTATAATAAACAAATAACTGAATTGTTGATGAACATGAATATATAGTTTATTTCATTTTTAAACACATTTCAGACCCTTAAAGCCCACCTCGCGATATTGTTTACTTCACTTTTTTTCTCTCGAGTCGTTTGTGTGAGACGGGAGCCGTACTTGAGAAGTACATCTTCGAGATATCATTATTATATCTAATATTCAATCAATCTTATTGAGGATTTGATAAACAAATAACTGGATGTTTAATGAACATGAATATATGATTTATTTCATTTTTAAACACATTTCAGACCCTTAAAGCCCACCTCGCGATATTGTTCACTTTACTTTTTTTCTCTCGAGTCGTTTGTGTGAGACGGGAGCCGTACTTGAGAAGTACATCTTCGAGATATTAGTTTAATATCTAATATTGCATTAATCTTATCGAGAGTATAATAAACAAATAACTGAATTGTTGATGAACATGAATATATAGTTTATTTCATTTTTAAACACATTTCAGACCCTTAAAGCCCACCTCGCGATATTGTTCACTTTACTTTTTTTCTCTCGAGTCGTTTGTGTGAGACGGGAGCCGTACTTGAGAAGTACATCTTCGAGATATTAGTTTAAATATCTAATATTCAATCAATCTTATTGAGGATTTGATAAACAAATAACTGGATGTTTAATGAACATGAATATATGATTTATTTCATTTTTAAACACATTTCAGACCCTTAAAGCCCACCCCGCGATATTGTTTACTTCACTTTTATTCTCTCGAGTCGTTTGTGTGAGACGGGAGCCGTACTTGAGAAGTACATCTTCGAGATATCATTATTATATCTAATATTGCATTAATCTTATCGAGAGTATAATAAACAAATAACTGAATTGTTGATGAACATGAATATATAGTTTATTTCATTTTTAAACACATTTCAGACCCTTAAAGCCCACCTCGCGATATTGTTCACTTTACTTTTTTTCTCTCGAGTCGTTTGTGTGAGACGGGAGCCGTACTTGAGAAGTACATCTTCGAGATATTAGTTTAAATATCTAATATTCAATCAATCTTATTGAGGATTTGATAAACAAATAACTGGATGTTTAATGAACATGAATATATGATTTATTTCATTTTTAAACACATTTCAGACCCTTAAAGCCCACCTCGCGATATTGTTTACTTCACTTTTTTTCTCTCGAGTCATTTGTGTGAGACGGGAGCCGTACTTGAGAAGTACATCTTCGAGATATCATTATTATATCTAATATTCAATCAATCTTATTGAGGATTTGATAAACAAATAACTGGATGTTTAATGAACATGAATATATGATTTATTTCATTTTTAAACACATTTCAGACCCTTAAAGCCCACCTCGCGATATTGTTCACTTTACTTTTTTTCTCTCGAGTCGTTTGTGTGAGACGGGAGCCGTACTTGAGAAGTACATCTTCGAGATATCATTATTATATCTAATATTCAATCAATCTTATTGAGGATTTGATAAACAAATAACTGGATGTTTAATGAACATGAATATATGATTTATTTCATTTTTAAACACATTTCAGACCCTTAAAGCCCACCTCGCGATATTGTTCACTTTACTTTTTTTCTCTCGAGTCGTTTGTGTGAGACGGGAGCCGTACTTGAGAAGTACATCTTCGAGATATTAGTTTAATATCTAATATTGCATTAATCTTATCGAGAGTATAATAAACAAATAACTGAATTGTTGATGAACATGAATATATAGTTTATTTCATTTTTAAACACATTTCAGACCCTTAAAGCCCACCCCGCGATATTGTTTACTTCACTTTTATTCTCTCGAGTCGTTTGTGTGAGACGGGAGCCGTACTTGAGAAGTACATCTTCGAGATATTAGTTTAAATATCTAATATTCAATTAATGAAAAGAAGCCTGATAATTTGATGCGGGTGTACATGCACGAAAACCCATCCAAATAAAACACGCCCTTTGTGATTAAACCCGCCCATCGTTGCTATAACAACATGGATTTCTCCACGCCCAACACACTGTAAAATGAGATGAGTTTGGACAGTCTAAACTCATCTCTTTCTAAACTCGTCTCTTTCCGAACTCATCTCTTTCCAAACTCATCCCTTTCCAAACTCATCTCATCTAACACTGAATCATAGATTGTCTGTCTAAACTCATCTCTTTCCGAACTCATCTCATTCCAAACTCATCTCTTTCCAAACTCATCTCATTTAAAACTTAATCGTATATTGTCTGTCTAAACTCATCTCATTCCAAACTCATCTCATTCCAAACTCATCTCATTCCAAACTCATCTCTTTCCAAACTCATCTCATTCAAAAGTAAATCGTAGATTGGCTGTCTAAACTCATCTCTTTCTAAACTCGTCTCTTTCCAAACTCATCTCATTCCAAACTCATCTCATTTGCTGCTTAAAGGGCTTTTCAATGGATGAGATGAGTTTGGAATGAGATGAGTTTAGACATAATCGTTAGGCATATTCAAAATACTTTTTTTCTAACTGCCTCAATTGGTTAGTGGAATTGATGTTAAATGTGATTTTTATATTTGTCAAGATCACAGAAACAGATTTTCGACCACATTACCAACAAATCAGATCAAACAGCCTTTCTTTCAACCGTTAATCAAAAAGTTTCCATTGCTAGATTCGAAAATGAAACGGTGTTGGGTGTACATAATGATATGCATTTTTTTTTCGAAAAATTTCTCATTTATCCACCCAACATTGATGTTGATTCTATGAGGAATTCTGTACAAAAATCAAGATTATATCTGTATCCGTTCAATTGGAATTAATTCATGAAAAATCTTAATATTCCGGAACCTCCGCTCGCCATAGTAATTGCTGATCCGGAGTTCCGAGCTAGTTACAGCTATTTTGACAGCTCATTACGGCCAAATAAGTGAGCCAATGCCAAAGTTTAGGAACTTTTCAATAGCTTCATCGTTCAAGAGATGAACGGATTCTGAGACTGAGTTCCAGATGTTTCTAAAAACATCTTATTGAATGATGAAGTTGATGTAACCTCAAAATAATTCACCATTCTCCATTTTGATTATAGCTTACATGTTCTTGTAGTGAATAATTTGCTATTTCATTGCTCTGCCAGCGATTTCATCTGGGGTAAATTTGTGGTAGGCCTAGGCCTAGGCTCGTCCAACCTTTTTATGGTTAGGTTGTGTGATGCTCAGGTTGGGTTTCGACCACATAACTTAGTCTCGTTGACCATTTTCCGCTGTAGCTCACCACCTACTTGATTTACCCAACCTAGTCTTGAAAAAAAGAATGGTTACATCCGTTCACCCATCAACATACGGCGACACATTAAATCAACGAGTGCTTATGTAGACACGGTAGAGCAGCAGTTGACACGCTCGTCTTCAGATCAGGTTGTCTTGAATTTATCCCAGGTGCCGCCTATCCTCTAAGTGATTTTTGGTGGTTTTTCACTCAAACTCGGGTGAATACCGGGACGATTTCTTCATTGAAGGCCACTGTCCACTTTTTCTACTATCTAATATCCAGGCCCGGAGTTGAGAATCCTGCGCCCCTAGGCTGAACATAATTCAGCGCCCGTACACGGTAAAATATTTTCGAAAAGTGTATAAGACAAGTGTCACGATTGTAACAAATCTTTCGAGCAATATGTGACTTACTGATTAACGAAATATTACACGACAAGGTGCACTAATCCGATGATGTAGTCCCTCAAAAATAAGCACAAGGGCGCTCAATATTTCGGTAAATCCAATAGGTGGAAGGAACACATAGCCTCGCAGTTTTTGTTGTTGTTTGAAATAGCAAGTACCTATGGATTATATTATTTTGTAAGTTGTATATTGGCCCATGTTGTAAAAGTGTTACTTTGTAAATGGATACTATAACTAGTGACTGTCCAGTTTGTATTGATACGAATTGATTTTTACCTATGATGTAATTTCGTGTTTAATTTTTTTAACATGATTTCATTTCATCAAAAACAAGAAAATGAAAGTCCTGAAGAACGCAAGCGCCCCCGGGACTCTTAAGCCCCTAGGCTTCAGCCTTGTCAGCCTGTGCGTAAATCCGGGCCTGCTAATATCACAGAAAATATCCAATGTAAATTTGATTCAAGTTATGATCTCGTCACCTCATTAGAGCACTCAGAAAGCCAGCAAGAAAAGCCTACGATGCCCAATCTGCATAGTTTCCAAAAATATTGTGAAAAAATTTTTCCTCTTAAATCCATTATATAGGCCCTAGCATCGATAAGTTTATCGTAAGTCCGTAACTTTCTAGCTCCAACTTTAACCATGATCCCTTCTTTCTGAACAATGTACTGTGTATATTACTATTTCATGACCCTGACCATGTTACTTGACAATGGTTTTGCATTAATCTGTTTTTATTCTTTTGTATCATATTTTGCGGTTAATATTAAGAAAATACATGTTATTTATAGTCTGCCGATACCCATCCCATACAGTGCCGTGCGGTGGTGTACTTGGATGAGTATGCACGATACAAAATTTCCACGAGAGTTTTCTAAAATGTAGTGGAGTTATGAACTTAACCCACTCGTTCGTGAATCACTACTACACTTCATCCATTTACATTTATAATTGCTCTCGTTTATAACCTACAAATACACTACCGTATAATACCTAAACACTTTCGTAAGTTTACACTAGACTAGGCTTGGCCAAAGACTGCTTGTTATTGTTGCCATGTTATTATGCCCCATAGAATAACACATGCAATGCGATTATTCCATCGCATACCTAGCCTACCTTTTCACGACGTCTACCCCGCTTGATAAGTCCAGCCTTGAAGGGTAAAAATGCGCGTATAATCCACTCGTTCGCTTCCCTGGCTATGCGATGATTTTACGGCATGCCCTAGTTGAGCTACAAGGGATACACATGCAGTTCGCAAAACTATACTCCTAATATTTTAACCGAAAATATTGACCCGCAATTTCGAAAAATGTTTACTAGATAATCTCAGTGAATACAATTCAATTACACGTGTAATGTGTAATCATGATTGGGTATGCGCCGCATACAGCGGGGGGAAGGCGAACATGGTTAGGGTTATGTAGGTCAGGTTGGTGTATTTGAGATATTATTTCGAATATCTAATATTCAAATAATCTAATCCAGAGTATAATTGCCCCTTTGTGACGGCAATTTGTTATACTTGCCGCCATATTGAATTTCAACAGGCCTCATCTCAAGCTCAAGCTTTCAGCCAATGAGAACATTATTTGATCAGTATCTAGAGCGCACTCTTGCGAAAAACAAGTTAACTGACATAACCGCTTTTTCCCCAATAGTTTGGTATCTACAACTAAATAGTTTGGTCAATTTCCTCCTCCGATTAAACATTTGGTTGTGACGATAAAAACATTGATCTTAGTAACTAAATAATAACAATTAAATAAAAATGTATCCACAACTAAATGCATTCAGTTATAACAACTACATCTTGGTTGAAATTCATTTTCTTTCGTTGCAACAATCAAAGTTTCTGACTAAATACATTAACTAAAGAGTTTTAGTTGAAACAACTAAACAACTTTTTTGTGTGTACGTATTGTAGGAATTCCGATTCTATTGAAATTCCGTGTTGAATTATTGAAATTAGGTATTGAAATTCCGATTCTGGGGTAATAAATTATACTTAATACCTATCAACCTATCGAATACAAAATTAAATACTTTATCAATTGTAATAAGGTTTTCACTAGTAAGAAAATTACAGCTTCTTCCTTACTATTGAAATCCAAACTACAATTAACATATATAATAAGATTTTAGGTTCATAAGTTGATAGCTTTCACTGATATTTGTTACCCCAGAATTATAATTTTGATATCACTTATCGTTCACAAGTTGGTTTCGAGAAAACAATATTTAGCTTATTTTAGTACACAGTCCTCTTAAGCAAAACTGAATTACTACAGTGTGAACATGAGACATTAAGACAAAAAAATACATTTGTATGACACATTTTTGAATACATTCCAAATATAAATGTTTCTTGGCATTACTGCACTATATTTAAGAAACAATGTGACGTCTTCTCGATGGTAGTCGGGGTGCCGCTGCTCTAGTGGAGATGGGGGGGAGGGGTAAAGGGAAAGTATAGGGCGCCACGTTATTTGAAAGTTCAAGAGAAAATAACGAAATCTCGAAAATAATAATGGAAACAAGACGGCTATATTCTCGAAATAATACAAAATTCTATAACAAAATACAATAACAAAATATCATAACAAAACACAATAACAAAATACAATAATCAAACAGGTCGCCTTGCAATTGGGAATATTGAATAATCTCCGTGAATATTAATAAGACCAACTAGACACTGTTCAATGGCATTACTTCAATGCAACAATAATATACATAAACATAAAAAAAAAAAACAAGTTGATAATGTTATTTAGAAAATGAAAATAATATGCAAACCACGTGACGTGCTTGTCCGCTCTTGTCCGTGGTTTCCACGGTCGAAGCCGTTGTTGAGGACGAACACCGATGATGCGTCGAGTTAGGGGCGGGGGAAAGGGGTATGATGACGTCGATTTGGACCACACGCTGTACGCCTCGGTGAATGACTCCACTTCACAGCCAAACACTCGATATTGCCATATTATGGTCAAACTAACATCAAGCACTTCTAGACGCAGATAATATTCAAGTTATTTGCATATAACGAATAAAGATAACAATATACAACAATTCCACAACTGGAAATCAATAAACCCGTGCTAGTAGTAATAGAATTCCGGCACTGCCGTTAATCACCAACAACAATACTCAAAACTCTCTTCTCGCTTGGTCGCGTACGTCCTTACGCGTCCCCAAGATACAACTGACCTAACCGGGTCTCGAATAACAACTCTGTCGAAGGCCCTCACGGCCAACCCCTCAACTAAATACATTACTGTGGCGTAGGGTCAGGGGTAGGTAATTAGGTAGTGGGTAAAATGAGTAAATGACGGGTTACAAATCTCCCTCTTTCCTCCTAGAAAGGTGTTAGTTACACCGGTTCTAGGATGACGGACCACCACCGTCAGCTTCTTCGTCATCGTTCGTAGGATTCGGTTTCAAATCTCGTACATGCCAATTTCCGACTGACCTACCTGATTCATCCATCAGTTGGTAGACTAAATCCGAAATTTTCTTCTTCACTCTGCACTGTACATATTTCGGGGCGAGTTTACTAGAGAAGAAGTTCGCCGCATCCGATAAGTATTGCGTCTTTTTCCAAACTATATCTCCTTCTCGATATACCAGGGGCCGTCGTCGTAAGTTGTAGATGCGGCTGTTCTTTTCGTAGCTCCTTCGCAACCGATCTTTTACTTCTTCGTAAATTGTCGGTAATTCTTTCACCTGGTTCCCTCTCGCTTCTCTGGAACCGATTAGGGGGACGAAACCCTCTTCCGGTACTTCAGGGTGGGTCGATCCTGACAAAGTAACCTGTCTACCAAAGTTTAGGTAAACTGGGCTATACCCGGTTACTTCGTGCGTAGCCGTGCGTATGGCATAGCCAAGCTGAGGTAGCCGCTTATCCCAATGGCGGTGGTTGTCTTTTACATATGCTGCAATCATGGTTTTCAGCACTCGGTTAATCCTTTCGGTGGGATTAGATTGCGGGTGGTAGTTAGGGTTGTAGAGTATCTTGCAGTCATATTCTTCCATTTTTTTCTTGAAAATGTCACTCGTATACTGCTTTCCATTGTCGCATATCAGGTATTTAGGCGCGCCGTAGATTAAGAAGACGTCTTCTTCTAAATGACGAGTAACAGCCTGTGCCGTGGCCTGACGCAGAGGAAACATTAGAGCATACTTTGTGAAAGTATCCGCGACCACTAAGAGGAAACGGTTCTGTTTTGTCGAAGCTGGAAACGGTCCCATCAAATCCGTAGATACCATTTGCCATGGTTGACTCACTACCCTCTGACCTCCCATTAGCCCTGCTGGCTTGACTTGTTCTGGCTTTAATTGGAGACATATCTTGCAGTGTCGTACGTAGCGTGATATGTCCGATGCCATTCCCGGCCAATAATAATGCTCTGCAACCCTCTTGATCGTTTTGAAAGCCCCTAGATGACCAGCAGTGGGCCTATCATGGCACTCTTCAAGCACTTTGTCTCTCAAACTCTTTGGTATGATCAATTTCCACTCCTGATCGTCTGGTCCAGGTAGTAGACTTCGCCGTCGGTCGATAACGTGTTTGTACAAATTTCCATCGTGGAGTCTCCAATTAGGGTATTTTTGCGGTTCGGTCTCCACCCGTTCAACCATACGACAATACCAAGGATCACGGTCCTGTTCTTCCACCTTTATGAGAGACAGAGAAAATGCCCGTGACAAGGCGTCGGGAACCGCGTGGTTCTTCCCTGGTCTATGCTCAATTTTAAAAGTATACTGTTGAAGGCGCACTGCCCATCGTGCAAGACGGCCACGAGGGTCCTTCAAATTGTGAAGCCATATCAATGAATGATGGTCGGTTATGACGGTGAAGCTAGCCCCTTCCAGGTAGGGACGGAACTTTTCAATTGCTCACACTACCGCTAGACATTCCTGCTCGGTGGTAGAGTAGTTACGTTCAGCTTTAGTCAAACTCCTACTTGCATATGCAACTACCTTTTCTCCATCGGGAAGTTCTTGCGAGATCACGGCCCCTAGTCCAACCGAGGAGGCATCCGTCTGAACTGTAAAAGGAAGGTCAAATGCCCGGCAGGTGAGGAGAGGCGCTTCAACAAGGTCCTTCTGAATTTTCCTGAACGAGTCTTCTTGTTCATGACCCCAGAAAAATGCTTTCTTCTTACTATTCTTCCGGGTTCCTTTCGTTAGCTCATTCAGGGCGGCCATTTTAGTAGCGAAGTTAGCAATGAATCTCCGGTACCAACTTGCCAAACCAACAAACCGCTTGACTTCGGTCACGCTTGTCGGAGTTGGATAATTAAGTATACATGAAACCTTTTCGGGATCAACATGGAGTCCATCTTTATCGACAATATAACCCAGATACTTCAGGCTAGAGCGACAAAATTGACACTTGTTTCGATTTAAGGAGAGACCAGCCATCTGCAATTTGCTGATCACTCTCTCCAAAATCCCCAAATGTTGATCGAAGGTGGGGGTAATTATGACTACGTCATCTAAGTATACGAAGACATGAGGCTCTAATTCGGGACCCAGTACGCGGTCAATCAACCTCTGCCAGGTCGCCGGAGCATTGTGTAATCCGAACGGCATACGTCGGAAGTGGTATAATCCTCGACCGGGGACAGCAAACGCGGTCTTCTCCTTACTGGATTCCTCCACCTTCACTTGCCAGTAAGCTGATTTCAAATCTAGCGTGGATATAACTCGTGCATCACGTAGCTGATCGAGTATAGCAGTGACGTACGGCAACGGGTACGCGTCCTTCTTCGTGACCGCATCCAGTTTCCTGAAATCTACACAGAATCTATACGATTCACCATCACGTTTCGCTATGAGCAATAGAGGTGAGCTCCACGGACTGTTTGATGGCTCCACTACTCCGCTCCTCAGCATCTCGTCTAACTCAACATTTATTTGACGCTGAACGATTGGCGAAACAGGATAGTAACGTTGCTTTATCGGTGCAGAGTCACCGGTGTCGATATAGTGCTCCACTAAGGTAGTACAGCCGAGTTGGCCCTGCTCATCGTCCGGTAAGTGTTTACTCAACATTGCCTCAAGTGCGTAGCTTTGTTCTTGATTTAGGAATTCGGTCGAGGTTTCTGTCGTGGCTACCGTTGGTCCGTCGAGGTGAGAATCAAACATCCACGCCCCCTGATCCAAGTTTGGTATCACTTTGAAGGTTTTCCAAAAATCCCAACCCAAAATGAGGCTCGTTGTCACTGACGGTACTACTAAGACGGAGATAATTCGCATTTGGCCCTCTAACTCCAAGGGCAACGCGACACTCCCCAAAATATCACAACGGTGACCATCTGCTAGTTTCGCTACCGCAGTATCTACGCGACTGAGCAAAAGATTGGGATTTTTCACGAATTCCCAGCCACTTCCTCCCAATATGGTCCGCGAAGCGCCTGAATCCAATAGACCCAACATCTCTCTCCCAAATATCTTCACCCGGAGATACGGTCGTTCGTCACCTCGAACTGCGGCAAGAATGTGCCCTAATCGTGTAGATAACGTACTTATCGTTACGGTGTCAAGCCAAGTTAACCATTCATCTTTGGCAGCCGGTCCATTGCGGGCATGCGCAGAGGACGATGACCGACTTATCGCCTTGCGTTGTCGTTTCCCGAATCGCGACCAGAACATTAGGGACAGGTGTATCTAGTGACTGTTTTCTTTCCGCAAGACCAACAGAAAACCTTAGGTTCTTCTGGGCAACGGTTAAACCTGTGGTTTCGATCGCCACAATTCCAGCACGCAGATTTATCTGACAGAAAAGCAGGACTTGCATCTCCCCTTGGCTTCTGAACATCACATTCTGCTAGGTGAGGTCTAGGTCGAGCATGATAAGCGAGGTCTGGTTCCAAACAATCTTTCCTTCCGGATGGAGGAGGCCTGAACTTCTCCATTCGTATCTTACTCTCTTCTAAAATACGGGTGATCGATGAAAGCTCCCTTACGGAATTGACAGGATGAAGACAGAGACGATCCGTGTAATACGGTAATAAATTTCGTAATAGAATCTTCAATTTCTCTTCTTCGGTCGGGGGTTTTGCGAGACGCGAAAACAAATTGGTCATCACGGCTAAATAAAGACCAACCTTCTCTTCACTACCCTGGGTCCTTGCACGGATTTCATCCCACAAGTTCTCTTCGTAGTCTACCGGTTGAAACTCGCTTTTCAAGGATTTGGATAATCCCACCCACGACTGGAGATCCTTCTTCACTGCCCTAAACCAGATTAAAGCCGAATCGGTGAAAAAATCAATCGCTGAGGAAAATAAATCCTCTGGTGGGACATTGCGTGCTTCCCTTAACTCCGCTACGCGCTCAAGAAAAGCGTTTGCACTTAGTCCATGGCCATCCCCCGAAAATGTAACTCCCCACTTGATCACAGGAATTTGTTTTCGAATAACTCCATTTCCTGGAGCGACATGGTCAACACTCCTCCTAAGGTTAACTAGTCTGTTAGCCAGCTCGCGAATGTTTCGTTCCTCTTCACTGTCAGACTCGTGAGTCTGAGACTCGTCATGTCCAGTACTACTAGTAATCTTGCCAGACAAACTTTCGAAAATAGCTACGGTTCCTTGAATCAGGGTAGATTTAGTAGTCGAGACCGTCTCATCATCTGGTTTAATCCTTTCTAATCGGCGCAACAAATGCGCTAGGCGTACATCCAACCGACGGTAATCAGTGTCCGCTCGAGTGGTACCAGCGAAAGACTCTACCCCTAACTTCAAGTCAGTAAACTTGGTTTGGCAAACAGTCAGCTCTTCGGTAGGGTCCAAAGTTGTATGAATGGGTCCTAGCGAACGTCCCGCCTGTTCAAGTTTCAACAGAGAGGCAAGTAACTTCTTCATCTCGCCCACTGTTGACACATCTGTCACGCCTCGAATTTTCAACTCGTACTCAATCTCGTCACGTGTCAGCCTAGTATAATCCATCTTATTTCGTGTAATCAGGATATTTGTAATTGTAATTCAATGTTTAGAGGCCCCACGTTGGGCGCCAATTTTGTGACGTCTTCTCGATGGTAGTCGGGGTGCCGCTGCTCTAGTGGAGATGGGGGGGAGGGGTAAAGGGAAAGTATAGGGCGCCACGTTATTTGAAAGTTCAAGAGAAAACAACGAAATCTCGAAAATAATAATGGAAACAAGACGGCTATATTCTCGAAATAATACAAAATTCCATAACAAAATACAATAACAAAATATCATAACAAAACACAATAACAAAATACAATAATCAAACAGGTCGCCTTGCAATTGGGAATATTGAATAATCTCCGTGAATATTAATAAGACCAACTAGACACTGTTCAATGGCATTACTTCAATGCAACAATAATATACATAAACATAAAAAAAAAAAAAAGTTGATAATGTTATTTAGAAAATGAAAATAATATGCAAACCACGTGACGTGCTTGTCCGCTCTTGTCCGTGGTTTCCACGGTCGAGGCCGTTGTTGAGGACGAACACCGATGATGCGTCGAGTTAGGGGCGGGGGAAAGGGGTATGATGACGTCGATTTGGACCACACGCTATACGCCTCGGTGAATGACTCCACTTCACAGCCAAACACTCGATATTGCCATATTATGGTCAAACTAACATCAAGCACTTCTAGACGCAGATAATATTCAAGTTATTTGCATATAACGAATAAAGATAACAATATACAACAATTCCACAACTGGAAATCAATAAACCCGTGCTAGTAGTAATAGAATTCCGGCACTGCCGTTAATCACCAACAACAATACTCAAAACTCTCTTCTCGCTTGGTCGCGTACGTCCTTACGCGTCCCCAAGATACAACTGACCTAACCGGGTCTCGAATAACAACTCTGTCGAAGGCCCTCACGGCCAACCCCTCAACTAAATACATTACTGTGGCGTAGGGTCAGGGGTAGGTAATTAGGTAGTGGGTAAAATGAGTAAATGACGGGTTACAACAACTACCTCATGTAAATAACTTCAGACTAGAACTTGAGAACATATCATCAATAATCAACACAACAATGTTCGATTACCTGTATTTGGGTATCTGTGTCACTCAGCCACCGAATATTCAACATGTATTATTGTAACTGTATTTTCAAAGCTAGTGTTTAGTGCTAACGTATATCCCTCACATCTGATTATAATTATTGTTACCTTCTTACTAAATATAGACCCACTAGATACACATTTTTTATTCAATCCTAATTACAGGGTGAAAATGCCGAGAAAAGTCTCCATTCCGTTGGAGGATTTGATCGTGGCACTCACTGTCCTCAGAGACCAACTTTTTTCCAATGGGAAATGGATAGTTCCATCATCCCAGTTATGGGATGACATAAGTAAGCAGCTGGACTACAAGATAAGTAGCAAGTCTATTTACACGATATGCTTATTTAATAGACACAACGTCAAGGAACGGATGGGTATAGAAAGCATTCCAATGAGAGAAGATTTAGTAGTGGAAAGCGACGTTGACGAATTGGAAAGTGAAGGTAGTTTCGGAAGTGATGAGCCCACTGTTTTTGAAAAAACATAGCGAAAAAGAATTTTTGTATTACACTGTCCGCGGAGGAATGGGCAAGCATTAAACCAGAGAGTATCAACTACAAATGCAACGAACTTGCCGAGCCTTACAGAAAACGCAGAGAATATAAAGTATTGAAGAAGGGTATATGGACGCATATAATCTACGAACACTTTTTAGCAATTACAAAACTCGCTTGTATTCTTGTTTTTAAGAGAGCAAAAGTCTACGAGAATGGTGATTGCTATGTGCGTATTGTTGGGAAATGTAAAACATGCAATTCAAAATTCAATGGTACAGTACAGAATGAACCATTACCGAATAAAAGAGTTTTGATCGAGAGCAGTTTTGCAGGAAATTATAAAGTACGCCACAATGTGGAAAAACGTCCACTATCTGGAGCACTTCGAGTATCAGCAGTTGATTCCCTAACAAACTGTGGAGTTAGTTCAAGCATGCTCCAACGAACAATGGCAAGTAGGCAAATGGATTTTGGCGATTTGGAACCAGCAAATATTCCAAGCTTGAACGTACTTAGAGTTGCCAAATCATTGCACTTGAAGCGATTGAGACTACACGATGATCCTGTTATTTCGCTTACCCTTGCAAAGCATTCGTTTTTGAAAGAAGTTGTACGAGATATCGGATACGATAGATTTTTCGTGCATTATTGGTCTACTAATCAAATGCATGTTTACACGGCATACTGTAAAAGTGCTGGGCTGTCCAGAGTAAGCATTGACGCTACAGGTGGTTTATTCCAACGGTTGCGGCGTCACCTCGGCGAAAAATCGGGAAGTATCTTTCTGTATGAAGTAACAGTGCGAGATATTGCCCATAATAAATTGTACACTGTTGAAAATATGGTATCCGAACGGCACGACACCAATAGTATTCTGTATTGGCTAGGGGAATGGGTCCGGAATGGTGCCCCAATTCTCGACGAAGTTGTAACAGACATGTCTGTTCCATTGCAAAGCGCCGCGATTCGAACGTTCACTAACTTTAATTCTCTAGCAAGCTACATAACCGAATGCAGCAAAATCCTTCTACCAACCACACAACAACTGAATCTGCCAAAGTGTTTCCTAAGAAGCGACATCAATCATACGATAAAACTCATCACCAGTATGAAAGTTTTTGATGGAAAACCACAGAGGGTAAGACAATTTTATTGTAAGGCAATGGGTCAGCTTGTACAATCCACCGATATTAAAAACGTGAAGAAGATCCTGTCTGCAATATTTACTGTGGCTCTGAGTGAGTACGAAGGGGAGTACGAAAATACAGAAGAGAATACTCCTTGCGAAATTGCAAAGGAATATCTGAAAAGCTTGATTGCTACTGAAAACCCAGACGTAGACTTTGATCTTGAAGTAGAGTTGGTGGAAGAATTTGATGTTGATGGTGAAAACCCATTTTATGACTGGGCATCGGAAATTGAATCGTCCGTCTCAGATAAAGTGAATGACTGTATTGGGAAGCGAGACAATATTCAGTTTCTTCCTCCTCTTGTTATTGCTCTGAAGAAATTGGTGAAAATCTTGCCATTATGGAGTGGTGTCATGGTTCCCTTCTACCACAGAGGGGACTCTACTGCAAGCAGCACCGCAGTGGAGAGTAGCTTCAAGGACTTGAAACATGCGATATTTAAGTCAAGTCAGTTGCCAGCTAGAGTCGATGACTTTGTTATTCAGCACGCTATTGCAATCGATGGGTCGATGAAACTCGCAGAGAGCAGATTCCGTGACGACACGAGCAGATTGAGTGCAGATGAAATGGAAGAGGATGTTGATAATCCTTGTGAATATGATTCAGACGATGTAGGAAGAGTTCGCACTGAAGAAATCGATATTGTAGAGACCACGCCAGAATTACAATCAGAATCACCATGCGCAGCATCGCAACAATGTACTGAGCAGCTACCGCTTGAACGCATAGCTCTACGTAGAAACAAATGCCCTCAATGTTCAATTGGGATCTTTCCTGGAGATGCCCATCGTTGTAGAGATTGTAACCGAGCTGTTCACATTATCTTCAAAGACTGCTCTGTTGTAGCTGAAGGATCAGAGGAAGGATATAACCAAATACGCATATGTATTGACTGTAATGACAAATGCCAGACAGAAGAAGCGTCTAGAGACGAACTGAATCAAGAAGAGAATTGGATGGGTAAAGGAAAAGCTGTCCAAAAAACAAGAAAAAGAAAGTATTTGGACGTTAGTCCAGAATGGAGAACCATAGATCTGTCTTCTCCAATTGGACCCGTTAAGGTAGTTGGCATTTTGAAGAACGGCATCAGAATTACTTTAAAAGCCATTCAGGTAAAAGATAAGAAAATATCTTTGACGAATACCTTGCATTTGATTCCCTTATTCAGGTGCTCAGTACGTCGTACTGCGACAGTCCGTTGTTCCAACATGTTGTTGATACAGACACTGAGCAGCAACTGTTCCTTCAAATGATTGTAAATTTGGCCACCAAAGGTACGTCATCTAAAACATACAGAGACAGAGCGTTGTTGCTCAGACCACTGTTCAGTGATGTTGAGGTAAAACTTCCCAGCAATGTTGTGAAAGTTAATACTGAATGTCAAGTGGTCCATCTAGTAAATAAAGTTTTTGTTGACTTTTTTCCTTCGATAAAAGAAACTGAAAATTGTGCCGAATGTCATAATAGAGCAGAACGAAGTATTGCTGTGCTGAACATATCCTTCTCTGATCTTTGTCTTCGTACTCTAGAAGATAAAGTTGAATCGAGTTTTTTGCCAATATATGCAACTTGTACTAGTGATCTCATATGCAATGGCATCAAAGAAATAGTGAGAACCGCTTCCAAAACGCATCTGCTTATTGAGCCATGCCAAGTAAATTCCACAACTGACGGGCTTTCATCAGATTCGGATGTGGGTTATGCATTCGCTGTCGTTTTGAATGATGTTCCGAAAACTATTAGTTTTGATGGGACAGCCTATTGCTTAAGAGGTGTCATCGGATATTCAGGAATACGGGATCAGCTCACAAATATTGGCCACTATGTAGCATATTGCCACCGACCGCTTGGTAAAGAATCTGGAGGCTGGGAAAAGTACGACGATATGTGCGATAAACGACAACATTGTTCGGGAAAAGTTCAAGTGGTCTGTGACTTATTGGTTTATACTGTTTAGTGGATATGCATGTCACTATAGACGGTGTTTCATTCAAAATTAGAATTGCATTCACTATAACTCATTACCGTTCACATTATTAATATTTTGAGCGTATTTAAAAAAAGCAAAGTTCACTATAAATGTGAACATACTTTATTCCCTATTTATGTTCAGGTGATGTTCATCATTTACATCTCTATGATATTTTTTCTCAATATCAAACACAGTGTATTATTCATAGCATATAGAAATAATGAACTTACAAACTATATTGATATTGTTTGCATAGTGTATTCTTATTCATATGCTATTCATATTATACATATTTTTAATTAAAATAATATTATGATAATACTGTTTAGTAAATATTCATTCTCCATACAGTGTTTTATTCACATTATTGTATTTGATTTACTATAACTCATTCCTGTGTTGAGCTTATTTTGAAAATGTGAGCAAAGTTCACTATAAATATGAAGCCAACTTCCCATTAATGTTTAAGTAATGTTTTCCATTATTAGCTTCATAGTATTTCTTCTTCTACACAGTATATCATTCTTAGCAGATAGTGATATTGAACCAACAAATAATTAATGGGCTAACATGAATATTGCAGTAATTATTATTAGAGTTGTAATATTTGATCTGAAAATAATATGTTGAAATAATAAACAAATCATTCAATCACGAAATCATATTATCAAATACTTGATATGAAATCAAGATACAAAATTAGAAATTAATATTTTGACATTAGATTAGAACATACTGTTACCTACCTATGTGTTCATCCTTTCCTGCACCACAATTTGAGAATATCCTCCAAAAACAACTTCAAGAAACACTTTCACTGAAGTTGTTATAGGATCGTCACTTCGCTCACCGAAGATTGAATTCCTATCTGCCGCTTTTTCTCATGAGCTGTTGTCATAATTTAGAACGATTGATTGATGGGTATATTCATAATCATATTTATTTACATCAGCTCAAACATTTATTTGGACATCTAACATCTTAGTAAATACATATATTTGAAGCAATTTTTGAGATTTCATACAATTGAAACTTGGAGAAGAAATTATCAATCGTAATTAGTTTCATTACTAGGTAAACCCCATTTATCCGTTGTCAAACGAGTGAAGAAGTTGGAATGATGGAAGAGTGTCTTCAGAATGCTGTGATATTTTATTTATTTGTTAATAGAAGATGATAATTTTTCCTTGCCATGTTATTCTCATAGGTATTTAAAAAAAAGTAAAAAAAAATAACTCCAACCTAGTTCGTTTGAATATGTACACATATTCACATGTAGTTTGAAATATCTTGAAAACGGTACCAGCACAAAACGAAATTTTGACAGCACATTTCAGCACAAAACAAGCACATTTCAATAACAGCAAAAAAGTCAATATATTCGTATGTGGGGGGGCTGGTCTTAAGTTGGCCCCCCACATGTAGTTTAGAATATCTTGGAAACGGTACCAGCACAAAACGAAATTCCGACGGCACATTTCGGCACAAAACGAGCACATTTGAATAACAGAAAAAAAAGTCGATAGTTCGTATGTGGGGGGGCTGGTGTTAAGTTGGCCCCCCTACATGTAGTTTGAAATATCTTGAAAACGGTACCAGCACAGAACGAAATTTCGACGGCACATTTCAGCACATAATGAGCACATTTCAATAACAGCAAAAAAGTCAATATATTCGCATGTGGGGGGGCTGGTGTTGAGTTACCCACCCCCCACACGTAGTTTGTAATATCTCGGAAACGGTACCAGCACAAAACGAAATTCCGATGACACATTTCAGCACAAAACGAGCACATTTCAATAACCTCAAAAAAAGTAAAAAGTTCGTATGTGGGGGGGCTGGTGTTAAGTTGGCCCCCCACACGTAGTTTGAAATATCTCGTAAACGGTACCAGCACAAAACAAAATTTTGGCGGCACATTTCAGCACAAAACGAGCACATTTCGACTTGTATGTTGCAGACCCACTATTCATACAGAGGGGGGGCTCTGCGTTAAGTTGGCCCCCCTACACGTAGTTTGAAATATCTCGAAAACGCTACCAGCACAAAACGAAATTTTGACGGCACATTTCGGCACAAAACCAGCACATTTTCTCTTCATATTCCATAACCCACAATTTTTCTGTGGGGGGGCCAAGTTAATGTACCTAATTTGTATGCAATTCGGATCAACCGTCTTTAAAAACTAATTTCATAATTGTTTCTTTTCTTCAAATAGCCTAGATATAAGTGTAGATAAATATGTAGGCTTTGAATTTGAGTTTTCTCAATTACTACCTACAAAATGACACCAAGTTGATGGAAACCGAAATTTCATAATAGAAAATAGACGGGAAGGCAAGTTTCTTGAATCATATTACCCTGTGCCAGGAACGTGAAGTTACCCATTTCATAGCATCATGCACTTCACTTCAATTCTGCTTGGTGTTATATGAGGGGACGTGGGGGGCAATGAGACAAGTGTTTCCTGTTATTTTCCATGCCGTATTGATAAATAATAAGTTGCACTTGGCATACAGTTTTGATTTCACACCTTTTATATGAAGAAGTTTCTGTAGTTGTTGAAATATTTCAGGCCTTGGCTCCAAGTTTGTACCCGTCAGGGTTTTTGGTGGGATATCAGTAATTTTTGTTGCTTCAAAATGATTTGCTCGACCAAAATAGCATCAGAAACCCCCGTGAAGTTGGCCACGCACATGTGCGAAATCAAATTTTCACAAATGTCATTCGTTAGTGCTTCGTTAGTGCAGGTTAGTGCCGCGAATAAAATCGTTAGTGCTATTATAGTGCTGGCACTAATTTACCAAATACATGTGCGGGGCCAACTTCACGCTGGCCCCGCACATGATCGGAAATTGAAATTTTTTGACGTCATCATCTCATATTGTGTTGGTGCTCGTTAGTGCCGCTCATTTTATCGTTAGTGCTGCACTGGTTTGGAGCAAAAACGACCTAAGTCATGTGCGGGGCAGCCCCGCACATGAGCAATTATAGCGTTTTTATGGCATATGAATTAAGGTCTTCGTTAGTGCTGGTTAGTGCCACAAAAATTATCGTTAGTGCTAGTTTAGTTTGGTCACAAATAAATGTCAAAAGTCGAGATATAATACAGCGCCGGTGCTATCTATGTGCGGGGCCAACTTCACGCTGGCCCCACACATGATCGGAAATAGAAATTTTTTGACGTCATCACCTTGGATGGTGATAGTGCTCGTTAGTGCCGCTCATTTTATCGTTAGTGCTGCATTGGTTTTGAGCAAAATCGACTTAAGTCATGTGCGGGGCAGCCCCGCACATGAGCAATTATAGCGTTTTTATGGCGTATAAATTCAGGTCTTCGTTAGTGCTAGTTAGTGCCACAAAAATTATCGTTAGTGCTAGCTCAGTTCAGCCACAAATAAATTCAAAAATCGAATAATAATTTAGCGACGATGTCATCTATGTGCTTGGCAAAAGCAATTATACACATGCGAACATGAGCAATTATGGCATTTTTCTGTCACACGGAATAAGGTGTATGTTGATGCTGTTCAGTGCCACAAGAATTATCGTTAGTGCCAGCTTAGTTTATCCACAATTCAATTCACAAAATCGATATATAATTTGGCGATGGTGCTATATGTGCGCAGCATCCCCGAAGATTAGCAATAATGGCGTTTTTATGACATATACACCTGAGTTTTCGTTAGTACTGGTTAGTGCCATGAAAATTATCGTTAGTGCCAGCTCAGTTCAGCCACAATTGGTTTCTAAAATCGATACATAAAATATAGCTACGGTGCTATCTATGTGCGGAGCCAAGTTCACGCTGGCCCCGCACATGATCGAAAATTAAAATTTTTGGACGTCATCATCTTGGATTGTGTTAGTGCTGGTAAGTGCCACAAAATTTATCGTTAGTGCTAGCTCAGTTTGGCCATAAATTAGTTTCAAAAATCTATATTTAATTTAGCAACGATGCTATCTAAGCGCAGGGCCAACTTCACGCTGGCCCCGCATATGATGGAAAATGTTTCATTTTACGATGTCACCATCTTGGATTGTGTTGGTGCTGGTTAGTGTCACAAAAATCATCGGTAGTGCTAGCTCAGTTGGTCATAAATTAGTTTCAAAAATCGATATTTAATTTATCTACGGTGCTATCTATGTGCGGGGCCAACTCCACGCTGGCCGCGCACATGATCGAAAATTGTAATTTTTTGACGTCATGATTTCAGATTGTGTCAGTGCTGGTTAGTGCCACAAAAATTATCGTTAGTGCTAGCCTATAGTTTGGTCATAAATTAGTTTCAAAAATCGATATTTAATTTAGCGACGTGCTTGTGGCATAACTAAGCTGGCACTAACGATACATTGTGTGGCACTAACCAGCACTAACACAATCTAAGATGATGACATCGAAAAATAAAACATTTTCCATCATATGCGGGGCCAGCGTGAAGTTGGCCCCGCGCATTGATATCATCGTCGCTAAATTGAATATCGATTTTACGCGTGTCACTCCACGAACACGCCGTCGTTCTCTCTTGAACCAACTATCCACAGGGACGGACGTGTTTCGGGAGTGGACCTCATCGGGACGCGGCCAGGAAGGCGAAGGGAAGATCGACGAGTCCCGGGTTCGCGTCTCGCCACGGTACCACTCTGCGAGACTCGCCACGGCGTTCTTGTCGTAAAGTATTAAATAACCTATATTGAAGGTAAAGTAGCCAGCCCAGGCATTCTTGTTCCACCTTTTCGTACATTCGTTTATTCATTTCATAACCTCTTTCGGCATTTGTACTCTAAATTATCTTTTATTCAATAAACACTCATTATTCAAGGTTCAATAACCTATAGATTTGTAATTAACCCTAAGATCCCTACGACTACCCTCTCACTATACATCCCCACTGTTTAGGTTCCAAACGTACTCGTAACATGGGTTGCAGAGCGGTTTCTTTTCAAAACGTAGTCGTAACAATATAACTCAGTATAATGGAAGAAGTCAATGCTAGTATTAACGCTTCATATTTAACTTATTTGTAGTAGTTGGTTTATTAATATTTGTCCCACTTGGTCTTAGGCGATTTTAGCGAACAGGCGAGAACTGGCTGCGCCCGGCAGTCGTGGCGAAAAGTTAAACAAACTGATGAAGAAGTTTCGGCTGTGCCCCAGCATCCTTTCTTCAATAATGGGTAAGATGTTGAAACATATGTTTTGCTTTATTTCGAGTAGCTGAGTCTTATCAGAAATGTCAAAAGTTGCTTCCAGAGATCACGGTTGCTCTCTCAACGGTTAACCGGCAGTGTAGATCTCTAGGTGATCCCTGCGTTGTGATTATCTATATTTATCGACATATGCACATATATTGTCTAAAACACAAGACTGCACATTATATTGAAAACCAATGCAAATCTTATATTCTCACAAGACAATCTGAGGGTACAAGCTATATTTCATGAGAACTTACAAACTTCAAAACTTCAAATCAAATTGTGAATGGTATCTTTTGCTGTATAAATCAAACAATTGGAACTAATAATTGATTACCGGATATTATTCGGTTACTATGTGGTTTCATTTATTTCCACGACTGTAAATTGCCATTATACTCTTGCACCCAATCGTCTATATTATTATATGTGTTATAACTTTGTATCATTATTGTGTATCATTCTTATTGTAATTGCTGTAGCAATGCTTGGCTCATGTGTGAACAATTTCATTGTTATATCCAAGCTTCTATTATTATTATTCAAATATTAATATTTCCCCATTATATTCTGTTAATCATAATATAGTTTTTTATTTTATTTTGTGTAAAACTTTTTTGTTGATAATATGTTTATTCTTTGTTTTCAATTAATATAGCGTGTTTTAAAAAGATGGAAGAGCGGTCATATACGACCAAACTTCGTTCATGTAAATAAGACATAATACATGAATGAATGTTTCTATGGGGGTAGGGTGCCCATGTTCTCCTACATAGTGGCCACAGTAAGAAAGTAATGAACATGACCCAGTGTTTTCCCTCCGCCTTTATATATTCTCCTCCATTTTATGTTTTCGGCATCGACAAATAGATAACGCCAGGCTATTATCGATCGTCTTCGATTTCGCTCGTAATCAATCAGTGTTTTCATACAGGATCGTTCTCAACGCTAGGCATCAGTTACTAGCTGATTTGTCGATCCCAATCGACATCAATTAATAGAGAATCTCAACGCTGGATTATATTTCAATAATAATGCAAGTTGTATTTACTGGTGGTAGTGATTTAATAATCATTTTCATAACATTTCAGAATATAAAAAGGACGACCTGGGAGAGGTAATTCTCTTCATCGAGGATATAAAGAAAAAGGAGACAGGTGAGTTGATGCAAGTTTTTCTTTATTGTATGATTCTACGAACATTTAAAAGTCATGCAAAAGTATGCTCATTGCAATATGTTTCCAATTTTTCCCTTTGTTCGCCGCCCTTTCGGCTGGGATTGCCATAGTATGTCATCGACAGCTAACCTGCTAGTGTAACCAATTTTATTGTGTGAATTAGAGGAAAAGATCGGAGCAGAAGAGGAGCGGGAAGAGGAAAAAGGAGGAAGAGGATGATAAGAAGAAAGAGGCAGACCTGCTAGCCAGGATAAAGAGAGTAGAAGAGAGGGAAAAGCTGTTGGAAGAGAAAGAAATTCTTATGCAATGAAAAATTCCTTAAAACAGTTGATTTGTTATGATTTCGCTCATACATTATCAGTCATTATTGATCATAAATAACAACACTGGAGTTTGTTTAAGCAATAAAGTATCTCGTGGTGATGTTTAATTGTGATTGGACAATATTTGACAATTGGATAATATCTCGTTTGGTAATTCGTTTGGTAAAGGTTTAGTATATACATTTTTGATATTTGATTAGGCTTAGTTTTACGAACTGATAGATAATCCATTAGATGATCAAGCAATTTATAATTAGATGGGTGGTCGAGTGACCGTCATTCAGGACACAGGGGTTGGATTCCTGCAATGATCGATCTTCCTGAAAGAAGTTTTTCGACGTACGAAGACCGGTCCTATCCGGCCTACAAATCCCAGGACCGATGTTATCTCTAATATGTGTGTGTATATATATACACAACTTATATAAATGATTGGTGAATGTAGTGTTCAAAATAGTTATAGGTTTTCATATTCATGAGTTTCATTCTACATGTCACGACATGCCGGTGATGTGGAATATGAGCAATGTGTTCGTGGGTGAATAATCGGTATGTGGGAAGAAGGCCGACGTGAAGTTGATATTGCCCAGGCAATAGGCTGTCATTTATCTACTGTGAAAAATGGATTCTCTGATATCAGACCAAGGCCTGACGAACCGTGCTAGAGTTGGTCGCCCAAGGTGACAACTCTAGGACAAGATGAAGCAATAATCCGAACGTCTGTCGACGAACCCAAGACGTCGGCTAGAGCCGTTCTTCGTGGCCTGGGTTTGCCCGTGTCGGTCGATACCATTCGAAGGAGGTTGAGGTCCGGTGGTCGCTCCCACAGTATGCCTGCTGTGAAGCTTAATCTAACACAAGTCCATAAGGACCAGCGACTTGCCTTCGCCATAGAATACGTAAATCGTCCCGCTCAATCTTGGGATAGCGTGGTATTCACCGATGAAAAGGTGTTCTCAAGTACGCGCGGTGCGAAGCCACGACTGTGGAGACCGGGTAACACTCGCTTCCATCCGCAACACATCCACCGAAAACATAGGAGTGGACGCATTTCCGTTGCGTATTGGGGGTGGATGACGTCGGCGTCAATGGCAATTTGGTTGAGTTATCAGCCAGGATGGACTCTTGGAGTATTGTGATGTGTTAGAGGACGCTATGCTGCCTTCAGTGCGTGTTATTTATCCTGAACCTCATATCATTAACTTTGTGCAAGACAATAGTGATGTGCTCACTTCCAACATTACCAGGGCATGGTTTGGCCAACATCCGGAAGTGTTTACTCTTAATTGGCCAGCCAAGAGTCCCGATTGAAACCCTGTGGGCTGGGAATGAGATGCCGCTGTGCTGAGGCAACATGTGGAGGACGTGTGGGCTGGGCAGCCGCGCAGACAGGCCGGCAACCGGCTGCCGACATTAGTCGAGTCCATGCCGCTCGCCGCAGCGCCTCCACTCTCCAGTCGGTTATCGATAACGACGGAGATGCCACTCGTTACACTAATAACACGGGCAGTCCCGAGGTACTCTAATATTCTACCTTCTAGGTAGGATTTGGGCAGCCTACTGAAGTGGGAGCTAGGAAATACTGAGTAGGGACCTCCTAGGCAGGCATTTCTATTTTTATAACCATCGCGCATGCACCCCCTTAACAGGATGCGTATTTGAATGCAATGGCTGGAAATATCAAACGGGCTGCTGACACTGTGTTTTAGCTTGACTAAAACTTGAGTATTAACCCTATAACGTTGCTCTTCAGTCTCACTCTGGCTACACAGTGAACGCTCCCAGAGTGTGCGTAGCGAGCATGCCACAAATACCGTCCAATCTACCGATCACCACCTCAACGAACAACAACCCACAGCCGCCGGAAATAACACCGGATGTTAATCCTGACCACAAGAAGTTCCACGAACCGACGAGCAGAAATAATCCCAGCAGACTGAAGGCCGTTATCGACAAGGCTATCACGCCTGGAAAGCCGACGAGAACCGTCAATAATAACGCATCGATTCGAACTCAGAAAAAACTGCCCAGGACACGTCGAGTGCTAGTCAAGACACTCGCAACACGGCGACTCAAGGTTGTGATACGGCGGCTCAAGGTCGCGACACGGCAGTTCAAAGTCGTGATGAGGCGGCTCAAGGTCGCGACACGGCAGGTCAAGATCGCAACACGGCGACTCAAAGTTGTGGTACGGCGGCTCAAGGTCGCGACGCGGCAGTTCAAAGTCGTGATAAGGGGGCTCAAGGTCGCGACACGGCAGGTCAAGATCGCAACACGGCGACTCAAAGTTGTGATACGGCGGCTCAAGGTCGCGACGCGGCAGTTCAAAGTCGTGATAAGGGGGCTCAAGGTCGCAACACGGTGGCTCAAGGTCGTAGAGCAGGTCAAAGTCGTGATATGGCGGCTCAAGGTCGCGACAGCAGCCTGTCGTGTCACCGCACGCCGTGCAAGAAGATCTCGCTCGTGGAAAGAGAAACCGAGCGCTTGGCTCTGGAATCGCTCGACGGCAAGATGTAGGCCAGGTCCGGCTCGCTGGACAAGGTCACGGTATTGGTCGTTAGCCCCTTCTACTCGCCGCCCCACTTCCTGGACACGCCCGACACCTCTGTCGACTTCATGGCTTCCGTCGACATGACCTAGACCGACAGCCAGAGCTCGGTCATGCCCAAGCCCATCCTGACCAACAAGGAGCATCTCGTGGAGGCCTGCCATGGCTCGTGCATGACCGTGGTCGTGGCACCACCGCGCAAGGAGGACACGCTCAGTCAAATGGAGGCGGGAGAGTTGATACCCCTTGTCCAGGCGACGATATCACAGAACAACAATCAAATACTGGAAACTGTTACTAATGTAAGTTTGTATGTACGTCACGTCTAATCAGATGAGCGTTAGCGAAGATTTCCATTCAACTCTTACGGAGCTTTGTCTACGTTTTTTTTCTTGTTTGTTTGTTTCACGTCCAGGCTTTGACCGATCGATATGAAACTTTTTCTGTATACGCAAACTTATCCACCTTAGAACTGTGTAGTTATTGGGTCAAATCGGTTGACCCATTTTTGAGACATCATCTCCAAGTTTCTAAAAACACCAGAAGATTACGCTGAGGAAAAGAAATTGAAAAATGAAATCTCATCAATATATTTCAAATTTTCCTCAAATGTGAAAACGGGAGTAGTACACATAATTACAATTTGTTATGCAATTCGAACCAGCCGATTCGTAGAAAATGATGTTAGGTATACATGTTCTTTATTCATCGAATAGATAGAAATTATAGCAGAAAAATCTCGCAGTAATAGATTCACGGCTCCCTAGAGATAAGTATAAACCTCAGATTCTAAAAAAGGATTCATTCAGCTGTGCCAGCTGTGAATATTATGCAAAATCAGGTGGATAATTTTCTCTTATTCAATTTGGAAAAATGTTTGTGTTCATCTAGTATTATAATTCTGATTTCACGTACTGTTCAAAATTAAATTATCAATAAACTGATATTACACAACAATGACCGCTTTCAACTAAGGGCTAGCCTCCGATAAACCGAAAAAATCGTACTCCGAGAAAGTTATTCTATAGGATGACTGTACTGGGGAGCCAGACCCGAGTAGAAGGACGATTCAGGGTGGAGCTACGACAATGGATTTGAGTGGTGGGGGAATATTCCCGTTCAATTAAAATAATATATTATCATGACTGAAAATATCGTTGTACGTTATTTTGGTGTATCGCCGCATCCACTTATTTTTCTTTCCAAATTTTTTCAGTGTTCGTTATTTTCGGTGTACGCTATTTTCGGTGTACATTTTTTTCGGTGTATCGGCACACAAGTACAAACAAGTACACTGAAAATATGACGAGACAAATATTGTTCCAGCGTGCCGACAACGTTCCGGTTGTCGACCGAGCGGCGTACCGGACACACGCCACCACCAGCGCTTCCTCATCGCAGACGCGCTTGACATGTACACCAACACGTACATAACGCTACAAGAAACGCGTCCCGTCTCGTTTAAAGTCTCCGTCAAGCGCTTTGAAACGCTCCTGAGAACACGACCCATTTCACCGCCCGACCGGTAGGGACTAGGGTCTCGTTTAAAGCCCCCTTCAAGCACTTCGAAGCCCCCTCCAAGCAGTTCGAGACCACACAGGCCGATTTGAGTGTGCGACCGGTAGAGACGACGGTCTCGTCCCAAGCCCCCTTCAAGCGCTTCGAAGTCCTATCCCAGCAGTTCGAGACCACACCGGCCGGTTCGACTGTGCGACCGGTAGAGACGACGGTCTCGTGCCAAGCATTTTGCACCTTTAGAATGTCTTTTTGTCTCTTATATTATGTATGTGAATAATTGTAGAAAAAGGTTGTTTTTTACCGAAAAACAAGGTGATTTATTATGGAGTGTAATTAATTAAGAAATGTGTGTAGAAGATATTTGAAACATCATTCAGGCAGGTCGATATTTTCAGATTACACTGAATATATTTATTTTCATGTAACTTTGAAAATAGAGCTGCAGTGACAGTTTTAGTACAACTGTGTGTGACATTCGGCGTGCCGCGAACACTGTGAGAATAAAATAGGGTAATGCTTACGTCACGAGGCACAAAAGAGGGTGTGTCGTGAGTGGTAATTTGAATTAATTATAATTTCTGGGATTGAGGTAATGATTTCTAGTTTCATCCGAAATTGGGTAAAAATATAGCGTCATTATTCATTAAAATCTATTTTCAGGGTTGTCATGTCCTTGAATAAATATGGCAGTAGACAGTTGAGTGGCGCAGTCCCCACTATATTCAATTCTATTCATCCACGTATAAAAAACCTTGACAAATACTCCGCTATGAAACCCTTGTTAAAAAATGTGTTGCTCAACTCTTGAATTTATTCCTTACATCATAGTATTACAACAAGAAAAATTGTTATACTAAATAGTTTTTTCAATACAACTTTGTACATGTAAAATCAGTGTTTTATTTCCTCATTTTCTTCTTTCTCTTTGACTTACCCTTGAGATGAGAAATGGTGGAAGTATTGGTTTCAAGTTATGCCAAGGTATTTGTTGTTTGTGCATTTGTTAATCTTTGATCTGTGTTCCGTTAGGAGTGAAACACGATGCTTTTAACATATGTTGGCTTACCCCTACAGTCAAGCCAGTATTTTTGGCTTTGTACGATATCATGATGAATGTTTCGTGTAACGATGTATTATTTAATGTGTGACCAATAAAAAAAAAAAATGCATTGCAGAACCAGTATAAATTAACCCCGAGTATAAAACCATGATAAAACTACACAATGTTCTACATTTTCTTCTATGATTCTGAAGACAAATAACATCCTACGCATAACAACCCAAATCTGCTATTTCTTATAAGTTCGATGAATTTATTAGATGAGCGTAGCGAAGATTTTCATTCCATATACCGAAAAATTTTGGGCTTGGTTTTTATGTTTTTTTTTTTTTTTTTTTTTTTTGTGTGTAATTTTGTACGCGGCATACAGGTCAGGAAAAAGTTTCAATCAACTCGAAACTTTTTTTACAAATTGGTGTTATACCAGAATAGGTTGGGATTGTTTTTCAGAAAAATCGTTTTCCTAGTAGTACGCCATGCCGATCTGTTTCTAGGTCAGATTTCTAGGTAGGGGTAGGTGTTTCTATGCTCTAGGTGAAGTAGGGTGATGTTTTTACCTAGAAATTACAGTATTTATATCTATTTGACACAAACCTTACCCTACCCATTGGGGTCAACCCACCATAACCATCACTAAAACCCCTTAAAAATGTAATGAAGGTAAGCTAACATTACCCTAATGCCTAAATACATCCTCACGGCTTACTACAAATTCCCCATCAGTTTTACACTCACGAAAACAGGACTAGGCCTTCATGGTAAATGGCACTCGAGATGTATTGGTTTGATTTGCCAGTTTCTCTTATGATGGATCAACTCTTACACTTGGCCTGTAAGCCTACAGGCTACAACACTAAAATCCCAGGGCCACCGTCTTTATATGAGTGCATCACATACTGCCCAATGTCCAGACAAATTTATGATGAACCGTTGACAATCTTCACATATTATGATCGTAAATTTCCCGTTTATAAACGTGCATGTTCGATGATTCAGATGAAAATCACGTCCGTAAAAACCTATATCATTCCCCGCCATCATTGGCTATTAATCTATCGTAAACGCTACAAGTAATATTAAAAATGAAAATGAGAATGAATTAATGTTATATAGGAAAGAAACTGTCCACGTTTTGTAAGAATGTATTTATTTTGTACTTTCGTGGGACCTAAGAGTGGTTATCAGCACATTCAAACTTGGTTACGCCGCCTTTTTATGGTTATGCACAAGTCGAATATGGCCGCCGTGAGCCACCGAGGCCGGTTCGTACGGTACGCGCATCGGTCGCTCGCTCGCTACCTTAGGTGCATCTCTCTATGATCAGACCAAGTCAGCAATCTGACTTGAAACGTTTTATCACTTTTATGTACACTGAAGTCTACAAAAATACCGGTATTGGTCGCTTTTGTTTCTGAGCATAATCAGTTAGAAACATTGCCAATGATCTTCAATATTTTATTTTTGTGTAAAATGAGGTATTGAAAATCAGTGGGAGCTGCATAACCTTCATGAATATGACTTGGTAAATTGCAGACAACTAGGCGGCTTAGGAGATGAGATAGGGCTCAGGCCCACTTTAATACGCCTGATACTTTTTTCTTCAACTTGTAAAAACCATGTAGGAGCCTACTCCTTCGACCGTCATTATTACTGGGACAGAACTAGCCTAGTACAACACTTGGCCTTTGTTTAAAAGTCGCTGTCACCACTCAGGAGTTGAACCTGAGACTGAAAATAAGGAATGGTTTGAGGAAGGGCTCGTTGCTGTGAAGCGGTTGGTAGAACAATATAAATGTACAGAGAACATCAAAATTAACCTCATTAACCACAATGGAGAAAGAGTGAGTATAATTTTTAATGCATACATATCTTAATATATAATAATAATACCATATTATATACTGCTGAATTCTAAATTCTTGTATATAATATCAATGATATATACCTACCATCATTTCATTTGCTCATCATTATCATCTATGCCTAGGCTTAATATACATGAATTCTTCTATTCAATTCTAAATAAAATTTCCTAAATTCTTGTGATGTTCAATCTTAAATCTAAACCTAGAACTTACCCAATATTGTAAAATGACCTATTCCTAGCCTATGCTCACATTCACTTGCCTCCCTTAACTGTCCCTTAACACAGCTTGTCTTAGATTATTATCAGTTCCTCTATTGCATTCTAAATTAAATTTCCTACATTTTTGAGATAGGCCTAGTTTAATAATAACTCACATAATTATAGTAAGCTGACCTAATGCCTAGCCTATGCTCACACACACAATAAATAGTCTTCCTTAACATTGCCTAGGCGAGGCCTAGTCATTAATCTATGAAATTCTAAGTAAAATGTTTCTCAGCTTTGCAGTTGCGAATAAAAGAAGATCTTCTCGGACTTCCGCTGTCCGCAAGTCAATTCAAAACTCTACTACGTTTCATGATTGACCATGACAATTTTGACCATGGAAGACTTGTGGGAATACAAGGGAAAATGAAGCAGGCAGAACTGTGGCAGAGCCTCACCTCACTGCTATTTTAAATGTAGATGCCAGTGGGCCAGAAAAATCGATAGCACAATGGATGAAAGTACGTCTAGGCCTATATAATATTACAAAGCAGGCTATTATCATAGTACAGTACAAAATTAGAAAATACATAACAACTGTTATTAAATTCATTGACACGAGAACAATAATTATAGAGCCTACACACATTTTCAGGCTTGGACTGACTGGAAATGTTCCGCGCGTAAGAAGCGATCGGCTATTGTCACCCACATGAAGGGGACGGGAGGGGGGCCGGCATGCAATATCCACATCTCCGAGCTGGACGAGCAGCTTCTAACATTTCTTGGGCCTCAAGCAGTTGAGGGAGATTGCTCGCTGCCAGAGGGCGGTTTCTCGCTTCAATCGAATGAGACGGCAAGTATATCTGACACATTATACTGTTGTATGACTGTTAACCGTATTGGGATTGTAATTGAAGATAAGTGATTTTTCAGGTCTTGCTGAACATCTCTGCAGTTTCAAATGATACTGATGAAGCTGAAGAAGCTTTTAATTTGGATGACATGCCGGTGATTATAGAAGAAGTATGCAGAGCTGACAGTTCCCAGCTTGATGATATCGGCATATCCAAGTCAAACAAGCGAAAAAGTACGAAAACCACACGTAAGTTCAGGATCGAATAGGCTACATGAAAAATTGTGATGACAATTTAAATATGGTTTAGAATTGTATTTATTAAGCTGAAAAGAAGGAAATTACAATGTTACAGATCCATTGAAGAAACAATTCACTCAATCGGGGCAGTCGGACGGAAATTTGGAAGCATTTGTAGAAGTGCAAAGTGAAAACTCGCGTGCACTTCTACTATTGGCTGACAGTATGGCTGCTATCGCTGAAGCCGAGTCACGGAAGGCAGCGGCACAAGAGAAGATGGCCGATGCGAGCGTGCAGCTGGTTGAGGTCCTGAAAGCGCTGCTTCACCAGAAGAACCATTAAACCTAATCATTCAAATCAGTGCATCAATCAATCATTCAAATAATCATTCAATATAATAAATATTTACATCATTTAGTATTTGCAGTCTTAAGTCTTTATTTGTATTTACAGTTTAGCTGAATTTCGGATTAACCATATTGATTACCATTGAAATGCCTATACCTTCGGCCAGGTACAGGTGTGGCGTGATTTCTTTACGGCAGAATATTATTATGGTCTATAATAATATACCGGTAATAGTTTACTGCACAGTAAAAGGGTACCAGCAATAGTTTACGGTACCGTAATAGTATCCCAGCAGGGCATTACGGTGCCTGGTATAGTATTATACACAGTGAAGCATATCAGTATTAATATAACAGGAGAAGTGTACGACAAGGGTGAACAAAACTACAGTACAGATATACCAGACAGCGAGCGTTATATTTTTATAAGTGGAGTTGGAAAATACAGTATAGATATACCAGCGTGATATTATTATGGGTTCCTAGGTCAATATAAGGTGTCTGAACACAACCGTAATGATATACCAGCGTGATATTAATATAGGAACAAAACTACAGTACAGATATACCAGACGGCAAGCGTTATATTAATATACGTGAAGTTAGAAAATACAGTATAGATATACCAGCGTGATATTATTATGGGTTCCTAGGTCTACAGTACAGATATACCAGACAGCGAGCGTTATATTTTTATGAGTGAAGTTAGAAATACAGTATAGATATACCAGCGTGATATTATTATGGGTTCCTAGGTCAATATGAGGTGTCTGAACACAACCGTAATGATATACCAGCGTGATATAATTATAGAAAAAAACTACAGTACAGATATACCAGACAGCAAGCGTTATATTATTATACGTGAAGTTGGAAAATACAGTATAGATGTACCAGCGTGATATTATTATGGGTTCCCAGGTCTACAGTACAGATATACCAGACAGTGAGCGTTATATTTTTATGAGTGAGGTTAGAAAATACAGTATAGATATACCAGCGTGATATTATTATGGGTTCCTAGGTCAATATAAGGTGTCTGAACACACCCGTAATGATATACCAGCGTGATATTATCATAGGAACAAGACTACAGTACAGATATACCAGACGGCAAGTGTTATATTATTAAACGTGAAGTTGGAAAATACAGTATAGATGTACCAGCGTGATATTATTATGGGTTCCCAGGTCTACAGTACAGATATACCAGACAGTGAGCGTTATATTTTTATGAGTGAGGTTAGAAAATACAGTATAGATATACCAGCGTGATATTATTATGGGTTCCTAGGTCAATATGAGGTGTCTGAACACAACCGTAATGATATACCAGCGTGATATTATCATAGGAACAAGACTACAGTACAGATATACCAGACGGCAAGCGTTATATTATTAAACGTGAAGTTAGAAAATACAGTATAGATATACCAGCGTGATATTGTTATGGGTTCCTAGGTCTACAGTACAGATATACCAGACAGCGAGCGTTATATTTTTATGAGTGAAGTTGGAAAATACAGTATAGATATACCAGCGTGATATTATTATGGGTTCCTAGGTCAATATAAGGTGTCTGAACACAACCGTAATGATATACCAGCGTGATATTATTATAGGAACAAAACTACAGTACAGATATACCAGACGGCAAGCGTTATATTAATATACTTGAAGTTAGAAAATACAATATAGATATACCAGCGTGATATTATTATGGGTTCCTAGGTCTACAGTACAGATATACCAGACAGCGAGCGTTATATTTTTATGAGTGAAGTTGGAAAATACAGTATAGATATACCAGCGTGATATTATTAGGGGTTCCTAGGTCAATATAAGGTGTCTGAACACAACCGTAATGATATACCAGCGTTATATTATTATAGGAACAATACTACAGTACAGATATACCAGACAGCAAGCGTTATATTATTATACGTGAAGTTGGAAAATACAGTATAGATATACCAGCGTGATATTATTATGGGTTTCTAGGTCTACAGTACAGATATACCAGACAGCGTGCGTTATATTTTTATGAGTGAAGTTGGAAAATACAGTATAGATATACCAGCGTGATATTATTAGGGGTTCCTAGGTCAATATAAGGTGTCTGAACACAACCGTAATGATATACCAGCGTTATATTATTATAGGAACAATACTACAGTACAGATCTACCAGACAGCAAGCGTTATGTTATCATACGTAAAGTTAGAAAATACAGTATAGATATCTCAGCGTGATATTATTATGGGTTCCTAGGTCAATATAGGGTGTCTGAACACAACCGTAATGATATACCAGCGTGATATTATTATGGGATTTCAACGTTATATCATTTTGGGTGAGGTCATACATGTTTCACACATCATATTCTAGGTCCATATAGAGTGTCCGACAACAACCGTAATGATATACCAGCATAATATTATTTTAAGAACCCAGCGTTATATTATCATGAGTGAGGTCATACATGTTCCACACATCATATTCCAGGTCCATATAGGGCGTCCGACAACAACCGTAATGATATACTAGCGTGATATTATTATGGGATTCCAACGTTATATCGTTATGGGTGAGGTCATACATGTTTCACACATCATATTCTAGGTCCATATAGGGTTTCCGACAACAACCGTGATAATATACCAGCGTGATATTATCATAAGAACCCAGCGTTATATCATTATGGGTGAGGTCATACATGTTTCATACATCATATTCTAGGTCCATATAGAGTGTCCGACAACAACCGTAATGATATACTAGCGTGATATTATTATAGGATTTCAACGTTACATCATTATGGGTGAGGTCATACATGTTTCACACATCATATTCTAGGTCCATATAGGGTTTCCGACAACAACCGTGATAATATACCAGCGTGATATTATCATAAGAACCCAGCGTTATATCATTATGGGTGAGGTCATACATGTTTCATACATCATATTCTAGGTCCATATAGAGTGTCCGACAACAACCGTAAAAATATACCAGCGTGATATTATCATAGGAACCCAGCGTTATATCATTATGGGTGAGGTCATACATGTTTCACACATCATATTCCAGGTCCATATAGGGTGTCCGACAACAACCGTAATGATATACTAGCGTGATATTATTATAGGATTTCAACGTTACATCATTATGGGTGAGGTCATACATGTTTCACACATCATATTCTAGGTCCATATAGGATGTCCGACAACAAACGTAATGATATACCAGCGTGGTATTATTATAGAATCACAGCGTTGAATCATTAATGGGCGAGGTCATGTTCCACACGTCATTATATCACGCTGTTATATCATTACGGTTTTTGTCGGACATCCTATACGGCCCTAGCATGTGACGTGTGTAACATGTATCACCTCACCCTTGATGATCTAACGCTGGGATCCTATAATAATATAACGATGGTATATCATTACGGTTGTTGTCGGACACCCTATATGGACCTAGAATATGATGTGTGGATCATGTATGACCTCACCCATAATGATGCAATGTTGAAATCCTATAATAATATCTTGCTGGTATATCATTACGGTTGTTGTCGGACACCCTATATGGACCTAGAATATGATGTGTGGAACATAACCTCACCCATAATGATATAACGCTAGGATGCTATAATAATATCACGCTGGTGTATCATTACGGTTGTTGTCGGACACCCTATATGGAACCAGATTATGATGTGTGGATCATGTATGACCTCACCCATAATGATGTAACGTTGAAATCCCATAATAATATCTTGCTGGTATATCATTACGGTTGTTGTCGGACACCCTATATGGACCTAGAATATGATGTGTGGAACATAACCTCACCCATAATGATATAACGCTGAGATCCTATACTAATATCACGCAGGTATATCATTACGGTTGTGTTCGTACATCTATATGGACCTGGGACTCCTACCCATGATGATGAGCCTCTGGATACCTATAATGATTTCACGCCGGTATATCTGTACTGTTATTTATTACCTCACGTATCCTATAATAATATCACGCTGGTATATCATTACGGTTGCGTTTGTAGACCCTTTATGGACCTAGGACCCTACCCATAATGATGTGCCGCTGGGAACCTATAATATTATCACGCTGGTATATCTGTACTGTATTTCTATACCTAACATATCATATAATAATATCACGCTTGTTTATCATTACGGTTGTGTTCGTACACCCATATGGACCTAGGACCCTACCTATAATGATGTGCCGCTGGGAACCTATAATAATATCACGCCGGTATATCTGTACTGTATTTCATTACCTCACGTATCCGATAATAATACCACGCTGGTATATCATTACGGTTGTGTTCGTACACCCATATGGACATGTGACCCCAGCTATAATGATGTGCCGCTGGGAACCTTTAATAATATCACGCTGGTATATCTGTACTGTAATTCGATACCTCACGTATCCTATAATAATATCATGCTGCTATATCATTACGGTTGTGGTCGTACACCCATATGGACCTAGGACCCCAGCTATAATGGTGTGCCGCTGGGAACCTATAATAATATCACGCCGGTACATCTGTACTGTGATTCAATACCTCACGTATCCGATAATAATATCACGCTGGTATATCATTGCGGTTATGTTCGTACACCCATATGGACATGTGACCCCAGCTATAATGATGTGCCGCTGGGAACCTATAATAATATCACGCTGGTATATCTGTACTGTAATTCGATACCTCACCCATCCTTCAATAATATCATGCTGGTATATCATTACGGTTGCGTTCGTACACCCTATATGGACCCAGGACCTCTACACATGATGATGTGCCGCTGGGAACCTATAATATTATCACGCTGGTATATCTGTACTGTAATTTAATACTTTACCCAACCTATAATAATATCATGCTGGTATATCATTACGGTTGTGTTCGTACACCCATATGGACTCAGGACCGTACCCATAATGATGTGCCGCTTGGAACCCATAATAATATCACGCTGGTTTATCTGTACTGTGATTCAATACCTCACGTATCCGATAATAATATCACGCTGGTATAGCATTATGGTTGTGTTCGTACACCCATATGGACATGGGACCCCAGCTATAATGGTGTGCCGCTGGGAACCTATAATAATATCACGCCGGTATATCTGTACTGTAATTAATTACTTTACCCAACCTATAATAATATCATGCTGGTATATCATTACGGTTGTGGTCGTACACCCATATGGACTCAGGACCGTACCCATAATGATGTGCCGCTTGGAACCCATAATAATATCACGCTGGTTTATCTGTACTGTGATTCAATACCTCACGTATCCGATAATAATATCATGCTGGTATATCATTACGGTTGTGGTCGTACACCCATATGGACTCAGGACCCTACCCATAATGATGTGCCGCTTGGAACCCATAATAATATCACGCTGGTTTATCTGTACTGTGATTCAATACCTCACGTATCCGATAATAATATCATGCTGGTATATCATTACGGTTGTGGTCGTACACCCATATGGACTCAGGACCGTACCCATAATGATGTGCCGCTTGGAACCCATAATAATATCACGCTGGTTTATCTGTACTGTGATTCAATACCTCACGTATCCGATAATAATATCATGCTGGTATATCATTACGGTTGTGGTCGTACACCCATATGGACTCAGGACCCTACCCATAATGATGTGCCGCTTGGAACCCATAATAATATCACGCTGGTTTATCTGTACTGTGATTCAATACCTCACGTATCCGATAATAATATCATGCTGGTATATCATTACGGTTGTGGTCGTACACCCATATGGACTCAGGACCGTACCCATAATGATGTGCCGCTTGGAACCCATAATAATATCACGCTGGTATATCTGTACTGTGATTCAATACCTCACGTATCCGATAATAATATCATGCTGGTATATCATTACGGTTGAGTTCGTACACCCTATATGGACCTAGGACCCTACCTATAATGGTGTGCCGCTGGGAACCTATAATGATATCATGCTGGTATATCATTACGGTTGTGTTCGTACACCCATATGGACATGGGACCCCAGCTATAATGGTGTGCCGCTGGGAACCTATAATAATATCACGCCGGTATATCTGTACCGTGATTCAATACCTCACGTATCCGATAATAATATCACGCTGGTATATCATTACGGTTGTGTTCGTACACCCATATGGACATGGGACCCCAGCTATAATGGTGTGCCGCTGGGAACCTATAATATTATCACGCCGGTATATCTGTACCGTGATTCAATACCTCACGTATCCGATAATAATATCACGCTGGTATATCATTACGGTTGTGTTCGTACACCCATATGGACATGTGACCCCAGCTATAATGGTGTGCCGCTGGGAACCTATAATAATATCACGCCGGTATATCTGTACTGTAATTCGATACCTCACGTATCCTATAATAATATCATGCTGGTATATCATTGCGGTTGTGTTCGTACACCCATATGGACCTAGGACCCCAGCTATAATGGTGTGCCGCTGGGAACCTATAATAATATCACGCCGGTATATCTGTACTGTAATTCGATACCTCACGTATCCGATAATAATATCATGCTGGTATATCATTACGGTTGCGTTTGTAGACCCTTTATGGACCTAGGACCCTCCCCTAATGATGTGCCGCTGGGAACCTATAATAATATCACGCTGGTATATCTGTACTGTATTTCAATACCTCACGTATCCTATAATAATATCACGCTGGTATATCATTACGGTTGTGTTCGTACACCCATATAGACCTAGGACCCCACCTATAATGGTGTGTCGCTGGGAACCTATAATGATATCACGCCGGTATATCTGTACTGTGATTCAATACCTCACGTATCCGATAATAATATCACGCTGGTATATCATTACGGTTGTGTTCGTACACCCATATGGACCTAGGACCCCTACCTATAATGGTGTGCCGCTGGGAACCTATAATGATATCACGCCGGTATATCTGTACTGTGATTCAATACCTCACGTATCCGATAATAATATCACGCTGGTATATCATTACGGTTGTGTTCGTACACCCATATGGACCTAGGACCCTACCTATAATGGTGTGCCGCTGGGAACCTATGATATCACGCCGGTATATCTGTACTGTGATTCAATACCTCACGTATCCGATAATAATATCACGCTGGTATATCATTACGGTTGTGTTCGTACACCCATATGGACCTAGGACCCTACCTATAATGGTGTGCCGCTGGGAACCTATAATGATATCACGCCGGTATATCTGTACTGTGATTCAATACCTCACGTATCCTATAATAATATCACGCTGGTATATCATTACGGTTGTGTTCATACACCCATATAGACCTAGGACCCCAGCTATAATGGTGTGCCGCTGGGAACCTATAATAATATCACGCCGGTATATCTGTACTGTGATTCAATACCTCACGTATCCGATAATAATATCACGCTGGTATATCATTACGGTTGTGTTCGTACACCCATATGGACATGGGACCCCAGCTATAATAATGTGCCGCTGGGAACCTATAGTAATATCACGCTGGTATATCTGTACTGTAATGCGATAACTTACCCATCCTTCAATAATATCATGCTGGTATATCATTACGGTTGTGTTCGTACACCCTATATGGACCTAGGACCCTACCCATAATGATATAACGCTGGGTACCCATAATAATATCACGCTGGTTTATCATTACGGTTGTTGTCGGACACCCTATTTGGACCTAGAACATATAGTATTTCATCCGTAATAATATGACGCCGTTATATCTGTACTGTTGTTTTGTGTACCCTGGTTTGGTTACAATAACACTCTTCTCCAGCCGTTATATTATTACGGATATGTCTCAACGTGTATAATACTATTCTAGCTACCCTAATAATATGCTGGGATAGCTTTACGGCAACGTAAACTATTGCTGGTATATCTTTACTGTGCAGTAAACTATTACCGGTATATCATTATAGCCGTAAACTATTGCTGCCGTAAAGAAATTTCTTTACACCGGCTTCAAGTATGAAATATGTCGAATTTCAGGTTAGCTCAGTTTGGATTGACGAGGGTTTACTGTAGTGGTAGCAGAGAGATGTAAAGATTGCCGGTTTCAAGTGAACCGATTCCTAATAAGTGCGTCTCGAACATTTAACCCAACTTGGCAGAGATTAAGATTATTCTGCCCGGCAGCACGTGCAGGAGCAGCAATGGGGGGAACAATTGGGGGTAGAAGATCAATATCATCAAAATAAGGTTCCGGCTCGGGAAGGCGATAGTGCTGTGCAATATTGTGCACTACTGCGCATGCATTAATGATTTGGCCAGCAACTTGGGGACTATAGTGGAGTGTCCTGTCTTGTCGACAGCAGCGAAGCCTTGCTTTTAGCACCCCAATACAGCGCTCCACACAGTTCCTTGTTGAGCAGTGCGCCCTGGTGTAGTGGAACCCTGGGCTTCCTTCGGGCTGGTTGGTCATGGGGCAGAGAAGCCACGGCGTCTCAGTGTATCCGGAATCACCTGAATATACAAAATTAAAATTTCAATATAGGCCTACATAATTCCATCCCACAGTATCAATGTGCATTTATTATTCAATCTATCATAGACCAAGCTCAATTTCAAACTAACCCCATCAATTCTTTATGAGATCCACTCGGGTGATACTGAATACTGAGAAATAGTGAATACTGAAAGATGGGATTTCGTTCATTCTTTTTTTTGGATAATCCAAATTTGTATAGATTGAAATCAATTTTTTGGGGGTTCCTTGCATTTCGGATTAACGAGGGTTTACTGTTCTGCTGTGCAGCAGTGGAATTCTCTATACTATTGTCGATCGAGATCGAGTAATTTTTGCCGACAACTAGGTTTTCGATCGAAAACTGTACCTAGCGTGATTCCTTATGACAACTTGACAATCTAGATCGATAAAACTTCTCGACTCGATAAGTCCCTGTCGTTAAATCTTCTCGACGTCGAGAACTATCACGTTTAGATGGAAATGTGCTTTTTTTCAAATATTCCAGGCAAAAAATAACTGTCATCCCACCGTTTTCAATCGTGAAATAGTATGGTTCAATATCGATTCCACGTTTTAAATTCCGTATTTCAAGTCAACACCAATTTCAAACGCTTAGTAATACGCATAGTATAATCAAATTGACAGCTAAAATGTAAGGTTATATATGCATTGTTTTTGCATTGGCATAGTACACAGCCTAACATGTCGCACTGGCGCAGAGTCAAAACTTATCGACATTCGCTAGCGATCGAGATCGTGTGCGCGTAGAGAATAGATTGTTAACCTTGAGTGCGTTCTCGATCATAATAGTCTCGTTTGGGGTCGCTATCGCCGAATTTCAATGAAGATAGAGAATCGCTGTGTAGTAGCAAAGTGTTGGGGTAAACGTTTATTGAGTTGCGAGGACGCTCAACACAGTCAAGTAGCAATGACTACAGTTCACAACATTTTTAATTAGAAATATACCAGTACACCACTCACTTCGTTCACCATTATTGTAACGTGCCCGTAGTTCTCTGGGAACGGCCGAGCCATTCCAAATAAACTGGTCGTGATGCGAGCCAGGGTGCCTAGCATTTATAGCCAATATGTGTAGATCATAATCACACACATATAGAATTGACAAAAGGTAATTAATATATCAAGTAGGCCTAACAGCCTATCAAAATATGATAACATACCGTACATTTTGGTCACTTTACTTGTCATTTTTTAAAATAATATCGAAACTTGATACAAAATCATCGTTCCCCAGTCAAGGCTATTAATTAAGGACTGTCGCAAGCCGTGTTCCTCATTACCCTAAACAGCTCGAGTACGCTTAATGAGGAACAATGTCGAAATATAAAAAAAATTGGTAATCTCCAGATTAGATAAGAGTACTTCTAAATTCGAACTAATAGTCATTATACACTAAACAATACTCAACAGATAAAATTGGCTAGAAAACAATCACCCAAAAATTACAAATAATTTGCAAAGTCAAAACTATCAAAAAGAGTTCTTCATTACCCAACCACATTACACCATTCAGCTCATTCAGCGATCATTCAGCTAACGATATTTTTGTCTTTACGACCATATGTCTCCGCGTTTACTTTACCTCACTCAATATAATTGCCGCAAAACTAAAGTCCGCGATCTTTTAACCGCGATCGTTTTGCCGGCTACGGCTGAATAGAGAATCGCAACACTGATCAAATAACAAAACCAAAATACTGACCGTTGTTTGACAGCATTCCTTGCTTGCCGGGTAACAGGAAATTGAATCCACTGAGGAAGAAGGACATTGTTAATGGCCCTTGTCACTTCTTTCACCGATCGGCTTACAGCGCTCTGGCTCATTGTAGAGGTAAAATCCTGTCCAACCCGACGTTGGTAGCTACCAGAGGCATACAAATTGAGAGTAGCTATAACCTGTAACAAGGTAATTACAAGTAAAAAGTGTAAAGAGAAGAGATGTCCTTCAACACAGTGCGCTAACATAGACCACACTTACTTGGCACTTACTTCACTTTGTACTTGGCACAGTATCTGTCAGCACCTAGTGGCCTATATGGTTAGAACTACCGTTTTTTTTTTTTTTTAATGTTGCTTAACAACTCCACCAACAGCTAAGTTGTACGGGGGTACGAATGAGCGGATGATAATGTAACGATGAAGTGATGATAGGTGAAAGGACGTTTACAAAAATCCATGCCTTATGCGGGACTCAAACCCACACTCAACGGTGGCTTCAGTTCTACCGCTAGCGATAGTTGACTTAGCCACCGGGGCGGCCGTACCGGTATTTATATTTTGTAATTAAAACTGTTATTATTCTCCTTAGATAGGCCGAGGCCTATCATTACATATCACAAATTGGCACCAATCTACTCCCAGTCTTGCACTTATTCATTCTAGGGAAGAGATTACTCGGTAACAATTCTTAGAAAGTATTAGGCCTAGGCCTAGGGCATATACCTCAAACTATGTGTTTGTGATGCACCGGTTGTCCTGAATAGTAATTACACATGACCTAGGCCGAGAGTTTCTTTCAACAAAGTCATCGAGTAGTGAGCAGGCACAATGACAAGATTGAGTGGCGTAGTCTGCTAGTTAGGGATGTTTGCACGGTAGTCCTGACCATATAGTAATTACATGGACTAGCCGAGAGTTTTTGCATTTACCAAAGTCAC
>OU015465.1:29667896-29675396 GCA_907164805.1 Brachyptera putata
ATTTCAAGGAAACCTATCCTAGTTCTTTCTCCTCTGCCTTGTTATTTGAGTCGGATATGGGAGATACAATTTCTTTACAATTGAAGTTATTACGCACATACGCTCCAACTCCACCTCCACGTTCAATTCTATCGTTTCTCCACAATGTGTAGCCAGGTATTTCTATGTACTGAGATTGAAAATCTTTATCCAACCATGTTTCTGACACAGCCATTACATCTACATTATTCTTAAATACGTATTCTTTGAGCTCATCATGACTCGGACAGAGTGATCTGACATTTAGATGAGCGATTTTCAAGTAATGCTTAGTGATGACTTTGAATGAGTTCATTTAATATGTAATCAATTATGTAATATAATTGTAACAATAACTAAAACTAAATAAGACCCGTAGAGTGAGTAGGATGACGTAAAAGTGGAATGACTTAATATTATGTGGTCTATTAATGAAAAAGACCTCTCTCAAAAAGGAAATGAAAGTAATAATAATAATACAAATGATAATAATAATGGTGAAAAAAAATAGTGCTAATGAACAGTTTTATATTGACTGACTAAACGTTCATCAGTTACAAAGTCCTTAGGTCGCCTAGCTGCAAGTAGAAAGAATGAAACCGTAAGTTTCCTAGACCCTGCAAAACCTAGACAAGTGTTACACGGGAGGACGAGATTGCGTGTACGGTAGTTAAGGAGATATAGAGTCTGAACAATAAAAAAAGGAAAATAGATCAGAAAGGAAAAGTTACAATATATATTAAAGTGCTGTTTGATATTGGAATATAAAAATCAAAAGTATGTGGTGTCGAGTGTGATCGTTAGCTCTTTAACCTGATTTAATGTGTATGCAGTGTCTGCTGATGGAAGAATCATGTCTATCCAGAAGTAGAGAGGCAGGCATTGATGTTTTTCAGTTCCCCCAAGGAAGAGACTGCGTGCTTCTTGTAGCTGTTATCGTCTCCGGTTTTCACTATAATGAGCCCATCCGACGTCCACACGCTTCGGATACCGAACGTCTTGATGGCTTCACCGAGTCTTGGTCAGGTCTTCACGTATGGTAACCCCACTACCCTTCATCAGCCTCTTCTTGGTGAATACCTCTGCCCGCTTCCGGTAGCAGAATTTCACGATGATGGGGCGTGGCTTGTCTCCTTGTCCACGGCCGACTCTGTGGCTCCTGTCTATATCACTATAGCTCAGGTTCACTCCTAGATCATGAGCAATCTTCATGGTTATATCGTCTGTTTGCTCCCCCCTGCGCTCAGCTACCCCGAAGATGCGTAGATTATTCCTCCTCTGATATTGTTCGAGGTTGTCTACCTGGTTCGCGTGCTTGACCTCCACCTCATTCAAGCGATCACGCAGCTCGTCAATTTTTTCGGAGTTTTCTTTGAGCACTCCTTCAATGGTGGTTGTAACCATTTGTGTCACTCCTTCCACTATCGACGCAACTATCGCCTCTATAATTTCTTTAGATTTAAGAGCTTCGACCACGCATTGCATTATCGTGTCCTTTGAGGTGAGGGCACATTCTATCCCCTCCTTGATTTTAACTGACAGTTGCTCAGGCGTCATTGAGTTCTTTGTAGGCGGCATTATTACTTAGCTAGTTGTTAGTTAGAAATGAGACGGTCAGCGCTTTTGCGTTTTAGTTTTATACAGTTGGCACGGAAGAGGTCGAGGACTTGAAGGTAGCTGTATTCACACACACGACTAGACGCTTACCTCACACCACTTAACAGTCACACTTTTTGGCAAACTAAGTTCCACGTTAGTTAGGTTTTTAAGATCGTATGGTGACTTGGTATATATTTAAAATATGAAGCAACACCTACTACACACGCACAACCACAGTTAATACATTAACGAGCACTTAACACCTTCGATTTTCAATTATAGCTGCCCTACCGTACACTGTACTTTCTATACTGGCGCCATCTTGGAATCAGATACATCTACAACGCCCCCCTCTTCATACTCCCCTTGAATGAGAGATGGAATTGGTTTATTGAAATAATATGGTACTTACGGAAGTGTACTAAAGCGAAAATATACATAGTAATAAGTATTTACCTTAATATAAGGCGGAATCGCTGTCGCTCGTCGCTGTACGAGTTGCAGCAGTAGTTCACCCACCACATATCTCGCACTCTCTCGAGACAGCCGGAATAAATCCTGAAAAGCTTGTTCCGGCATTTCAAATGGATTTAAATTCTCTCAAATTTCTCCTATGAAGACGCAAATAGTTCCGTCGAGCATAGACTTCTCTTCTATGGCGATTTAAAAACTCAACAAAACTAGTGCTTCGGCTATTTTTCAATTGTAGCAGCATCGACAACTAGATGACGACTGGGTATTGTCGATCGAGATCGATGTCGCTCGTAATCGATTAGTTTTTGGATACGGAATCGCTCGTAACGATACAGATCGGGAACTAGCTGATCTGTCGATGAAAATTATCGATCCCAATCGACATCAAGATACAGAATCCCAACGCTGGTACGAGACAATGATAGCCCAACCAAGGCAGTTAGGTTACGTTACGTTAGGTCAGGTCAGGTCCGAGTGGGTACTACCTTACCATCATAACCGTAACCATGATAGCTCAACCCAGGCAGTTGGGTCAGGCCACGTAAATTAGGTCAGGTACGAGACATTACTGACCTGACCTTGATAACCCTTACCGCGATAGCCCAACCTAGGCACTTAGGTTACGTTACGTTAGAATTCTAGCTGTAATAATCATCAAACACATCCTATATCACTCTAAAATATCTCAACATAAAACACATTATCCACTTGAATAATAAGCCATAACTTGGCAAACCTCTTCATATCCCTACTTATATATGACAAAGTGTTTGAGCAGGGAGGTTTTGGCTCCCTATATTTCACAAGTTTTTGTTTTTGGTGGAATACATATTTCACTAGTTTCATATGTTACATATTGAACCTACCCTACCATGATCCAGATTATTTTCCTGTATCACCGACAGCGTCAGTACCAAAAAATGAAGGTAGGTATGTATATATATTATCTTGTTCATCTATTATCTATATTTATCTTTATGGACGGCCATCATGCTACCGCATTACAAACTGGGGCGAGTAGTTCCGCGGTTGATGGCAGTTTCAACGACTTGAAAGACAGGCACTTCAAGTCGAGCCATCTGCCAATGCGAGCTGACCCTTTGTTGAAAAACATCAAGACTATAGATGCGGCTATCAAAATGGCAGCTGGCTCCTCATCTCCTTCTATACTATCTGATTCAGTTTCCTCGATGTCGGTCCAGCATCGACCATTCACATCGTCTCAAGAAGATGAAACTCCTGTGGTAGAGAATTTGAATGAAGTTTTAACTGCTATGTATTTCCTCACTTTTGCTATACCCCTGTCCTCGCGATGCCCAACATACAAGATTATACATTTTCCTGGAGACGCACATCAATGCATTTACTGTAAAAGGCAGTAGGCCTACACATAATTTTTTAGAAAATGTTCGAAGGCCATCAACTCCGAAGAAGGGTATGGCCAACGAAGGATATGTTTGACTGCATGTGATCAAAAATCGAGATTAGATCTCGAAACTGCTACTGAGGTTCATGAATGTAAAAATTGGGATGGACTGGGCAATCCTGAAACTAACGCTCCCCTATCTTGTAGAAAAGTAGTATTCATCTCGATGATAGCCCTGATTGGCGAACCATTGATTCAAGTGAAAGGGTTGGTCCTGTTTAAGTTATAGGACTGATTAAGAATGGAAGCAGAAGTGACTTGAAGCCTATAAGGTTTAAGAACGACACAATGATGCTCAATAATACATGTGGTTTCGATGCTTTGCTACGAATAATGTGCGTCAGCTATTGTTGTGATGGCGTCAACTACCAAGCACTTGTTGACAGCAGGACGAACATTGACTCGGAATATATGCATGATCAGGTACAACAATGAAGTCTTACAGGGAACGTCAATGCTCAACATTTCTCTGCCTTCAGATCATTGTTGAGGCTGTTATCCGACGACGAGCTCTCCAAGGAAGAGACGAAATGTTCAAGAGAGGCTAAGGGAAATAAGCACCATGCTACGTAGTGTAAGACAAGTCCTCCCACTTGAGGCAAGGGGTGTTTATGAGGTTCCGTGCGGGTCATGTGACAAAGTGTGTATGGGGCAGACCAACAGGAGGATACCTGCCAGAGTAAGACTACACATGCTGGCAGTTGGACAAGATAAAAGCACGTCAGCCCTAGCCCAACACGTAAAGCAAGAGCAACATTGGATCGACTTCGATGAAGCGAGATCCCTAGCCACGGTACCACATCTGCTAACAAGGATCATACGCGAAATATAGAAAGGGCCTGATAATTCGGACGAACGTGATGACGGCCAAAGGATATCCACCACATGGAAACCCGCTCTGAGGAACTGCGGTCCACACAATAAGCCCACCACCCTCATTAATTGCCCTCTTGATTCAACAGATTCAAACATTTCTAATAATTCACGTGATGTTCATGCAAGTCCGACTAGAGTCATTACCATAACGAACAACCCAGTGACCCACAGAAAATCTAGGTCAAGTTCACAGAAACTTGTCCAGGGAATGAATGCCAACCACCCTGGTCCGATGACGAAGAAAAACAAAGTAAATCGAATGAGCGAAAACAAACACCAGTCCAACAAAATAACATAGGTCTTTAGGCAGCCTACATTGATGTTTTCACCATGACGGCCGTACAAGACTGAAGTATTCAAGCACTGCCATTGGTCCTAGTGATCACCTGACACCAGCAGCCTATCACAACCAGTCGACGTCATACCAAAGCTGTAGACATACCCAGGCGTTCTTGTAGGAGACTGGGGCAGTGGGTTTCAGTTGTTCTACTCGAGGCTAGATGATCGGTAGTCTAATCCACCCGAAACGTCGCGCAATGGTGACAAAGTGTAGACAACCGTCTACACGGTCTGTGTTTCATAGTAAGCGGTTTAATTCTAAAAATAATTCCAACATCACTTATATCTGCGAAAAATTGAGAAATAATATATCTATATCTATATCTATATCTATATCTATATCTATACATATATATATATAAATATATATAAATATAGATATAGATATATCTATATCTATATCTATATCTATATCTATATCTATATCTATATCTATATCTATATCTATATCTATATCTATATCTATATCTATATCTATATCTATATCTATATCTATATCTATATCTATATCTATATCTATATCTATATCTATATCTATATCTATATCTATATCTATATCTATATCTATATCTATATCTATATCTATATCTATATCTATATCTATATCTATATCTATATCTATATCTATATCTATATCTATATCTATATCTATATCTATATCTATATCTATATCTATATCTATATCTATATCTATATCTATATCTATATCTATATCTATATCTATATCTATATAGATAGATAGATAGATAGATAGATATATATATATATATATATATATATATATATATATATATATATATATATATATATATATATATATATATATATATATATATATATATATATATATATATATATATATATAGGGGCGTCGGAACGTTTTCAAAGTTGAGGGGGGCAAGCTCAACAATTGCGATCCGCGGAGGAAGAAAGTATGGGGTGCCACATATTCAATAACATTTGGGTATTTTCCAGAATAGAAGGAAAAAATACTGGAAAAACCAAGATGGGGGGGGGGGGGTTAGTATGGAGAAGAAAATGCTATGAGAATAGTTGTACAAAGGCCAGTTAACGCGAAGCCTGCGACCCACAGGGGGCAAGGACCCCTTCAAGCCCCGCAAGGAATTTTTTTAAATTACCTCTTTTTCAACACGATTTAACGTGTTTCAGTTAAGATTAACTGTTTTCGAGACCTAGAGGTGCCCAACTGATATTTGCTAATCATAGTTATTGTAACTGCAGGGGCGTTCTGGCTTATTTTAGCGCCACGGGCAAGGCCTCAATTATGAGCCCCGAAAACTGTATGCGCATAGTGGAAGTGAATGCAAGTGAGGGAAGAATCAAGCCCCGCAGGGAAATTTTCAAAAATGTATCTTTTCAAACACGATTCTACGGGTTTGGGAACTACACGAAATTTCTGGAATTCATGAATTCTTTAGTGTGGTGAGAGCTAGTTTTGCTGAATGGCTGATCCAAGAAAATAAAACGCCAAATTAATCTATCATTCGATAACAATGCTGTTATAACATTTACTCCACCCAATTATGCTTAAGTAAAATAGAATATGATTTATGGAATATTATTATTAATAGAATGTTATAAATGTGTGCCGATAGCGCCCCTTGAATTTGACGCCTCTGGCAGTCACGCTCTTTGCCCACCCCTAGAAAAGACCCTTATTGGAAGTTCCTTTTCTCCATTTCACTTTATTGTCATTGTTACGACTGTTGGAATTTTGGAAATTTACAAAAATTGTAATGAATAATTTACATCTGGAAGAAGCATAGGGTTGTTTGTTGATTTCTGCTTACTCATAAACTACTTACCAGAGCTGTCATTTTCTTTGAACACACCTTTTTAAATATGGTTCAACGTGTTTCAGATGAGATTTAGATGCAAAAATCAATTTTCTCCTAAAAGTGAAGGTTCCCAGCCGATATTTGATTTTCTATGCAAAGTGGAATATGAATCGATGTACGATTTTATCTATCTATATAGGCCTACATCTTTCCTTCCTTCTCTCTCTTTTTTTCTTTCTTTCTCTCTACCTCCTTTTTTTCGTTTTTTCTATTTCTCGTCTTTTCAAATTGGGTCCTGCAAGACCTTTTTCTTGCCCCCCCTCGGCCAGAAGTTGGGGGGCATTGCACCCTCTCCCCCCCCCCCCCCCGGTTCCGACGCCAGTGTATATATATATATATATATATATATATATATATATATATATATATATATATATATATATATATATATATATTATATAGGGTCGTTCTGGCTCATTTCAGCGCCACGGGCAAGGACTCGATTGTGAGCCCCAAAAACTGTATGCACATAGTGAAAGTGAATGCAAGTGAGGGAGGAATCAAGCCCCGCAGGGACATTTTAGAAAATTAATTTTTTCAAATACGATTCTACGGGTTTGGGAATTACACGAAATTTCTGGAATTCATGAATTCTTCAGTGTAGTAAGGAAGCTAGTTTTGCTGGATGGCGCATCCAAGAAAATAAAACGCTAAATTAATCTATCATTCGATTACAATGCTGTTCGAATAATAACATTTACTTCATTATCACCCAATAATGCATAAGTAAAATAGAATATGATTTATGCAATATTATTGTTAATAGGATGTCACAAATGTGCGCCGATAGCGCCCCATACATTTGACGCCTCTGACAGTCACGCTCTTTGCCCCCACTCCCTAAGAACGACCCTTATTAGAAGTTCGATCACTTTTTTCATTCCACTGTATTGTCATCGTTACGACTGT